>SMSQ01001579.1:0-13715 GCA_019453375.1 Ctenoplectra terminalis
TAAAAGCTATCACCAACAGCTAAAGGCTTCCTACGCATCACCCACTACTTTTTCTACCCTCAAAATTAATCCCAACAATTATTTTTACCTTTATTCAAACATCCAACGCTTCCAACTTAAAACATCCACGTCCTCCACCACTGTTTCACGATTCCAATATCCAAACACCCACCATCATCGGACAAGAGCACCGTGCACGTCACCCATCGTTCCTCCGGCCCACAGAAATTCGGCGAGACGCCTATTCCTCGTGGAAATAGCGAAGAGGAGATCGATGGGAGGCGGGTGCTCCAAGTCTCCGCGGCACGACCGCAATTCCATCCTTTTCAGCGGCCGCTGGCCGTGGCGATTCCCGGATGCCGGAGTCCCGCCGGCGAATGCTGCGGATTCCACGTCGTCCCGGCGGCGGATTCGGTGATTTGCCGCCACGACACGCCGGACACGAAGCGGCGCTTGTAACGGCCTCGTGTACCGCCAGCACCGATAAACACTTCAACCCGCCTCGATGTCTTGGCTCGACAGTCGAAGTTACGCTGATGAGCCGTGGAAGAGGATCGGAGCCGATGAGAGAGCACCGGCTTCTTCTCTCTGTCGGAAGAAAGAACAACGCCACCGGGTTGCGAGCGCGTCTCGTGAATCGTCTTCGAAGACCAAGGATTCGATTGTTTGAAGTATTCGATTTCACCTTCGCGTGGTTCATAAAGACGAAGACTTAAGAACGAATAAGAAATTTGATTAAGCCGTGGAGAATTGTTCACTAACGTTTAAGAGAAAATAAGAAATTTATTGTAGCGGTTTTTTCAGTATTTTTTATATTCAGTGAAGTCTCAGATTACGTTGTGCAGAATTTTTGAGAATTTGAGTTTCGCTGCCTTTGAAACGTTTCAATTTAAAAAGGATGCTGAAGATGCCGTTGCTTCTATCTCTTCGATTTTACCAGGATATTTACTAATTTTTAGTACAGAAGCATTGGTGATTCATTTTTTTAGTAAACGAACAACCTTAACAAACCTACTCGCTTCAAACGTAACTTCCTCGAGCTCTCCTTGAGCGGCCATAGCAGAACCTAACCTTATACATTTGTAAAATTTACATATACGTTCTTCTAGATAAAATGTTCTCCCACATAAAATAAGCAACTAAATAATTTACAATCGACCAGAACACAAGAACGCTACAGAAACATGTTCCTCGATCTCTGCCGACAGCCTTGAAACACAAAAATCGTGGGAAAATTGCAGTTGTACCGGAAGTCACTCGACCCCGAGCCTCGGTACAATCAACTCTCCTCGAGCAATCCATCCGACATTACTATGCATGAGCCGATGAAGTTCGATAGAAATCGGCCAGGACATAAAGACCCGGATCGGTATTCCATTTAATGCTTCTCTGATCTATCCTCCTTCCTTCATCGGTTCGACAGAAACGTTCTTCTCGCGCCGCGAGTCCCCTTTAATTAGTCAATCTTGAAGGGAAGACAGAACCCGGCGTCTCTGCATATGAATCGGACAGAGTATCGCGCGGATTCCCTCGCTTGCTTAACGAGAGGAGGAATTCTTCGCCTCGGTGAGAGAGAAGGATTATTAATTTCTGTTCCAACGAGAGAATTGGATCGACGATGTTGCCACGGTGGAGAGACGACGACGGAGATAGCGGTCCTATGGGCTGCGAAGGATAATGGCTCAGGCCGCGACCAACGCCGGACAAGGGAGCACGAAGGACGAGGAAAGACTTCTGGCGCCACTCCGGGCATACCACTCGCTTTCGTCCGGCATGGCCTCTCGGAGGATCTTCCTTCTTTCTCTTCTTTATTTCTCTCAGCTCGGCACGGCTTCGACTCGCTCGTGTACACGCGCGTCTTTCTCCGTTGTTCCAGCCTCGATCCCACACTGATATCAACCGGGGCCGGGGCCTAACTTATTGTCTTATTATTGGACCACCTAGAGAAGCGGCCTGCTTTTCCATTCTCTCGGTTAAAGGGGGAGGAGGGGGAGCGGAGATCGACGAGGATTCTCGCGGTGATACTCGCTGGAGGCGCGTTGGGAGATCGAATGTGGCGCTTTCGGTGATTGCGTTGAGTGGACAGGGTGGGAGATGGTGAAGGGTTGAAGTGACGGAAGTTACCTTGAAGCGACCTCGGAAATGGAAGGGAAATGGGAGATCTTTGAGGTTGATGTTAAAAAGATTGCTTAAGAGGGATCATTTTTTATCGGTGGCATTGGTGGATGAATTTTGATTAGAATTAATGGATAATTTTTTTATTGGAAGCATTTTCGGATGAATTCTTGGTAGAAGAATTAATGGATAATTTTTTTGTTGGGAAGATTGCTGGATAATTTATTATTAGAATCGTTGGAACATTTTCTACTGGACGAATTGTTGAATTATTTTTTTATCGGTAAGGCTTTATTATACCTATAATTCTTAAGTTCACAACTCGAGCCCAATTTTATTACACGATTCCTAAATTCATCGATCAAACTCAATTTAAAAATATAAATTCCAAATTCACCACCACAATCCTATTCTCCCATATACGTGTGATATCAAATATTACTTAATTTCTAAGTTCAATTTCTGACACCCTATTTTATCGCACAATTCTCAAGTTCAAAATCCAAACCCAATTCTCTCCTACAACACCAAGTACCACACAATCGGTAAACCCACCACCCAAACACGATTCCCTCAAATCCAATTCTCCACCTCTCCCAGAAACGCAACAAAAACCTCCCTCGGCGCTCCACCTTCGAGAAAACACCACCGATACCCAATCGTCCGCGTGACGGAGCCTCTTCCTCGCTCTCCGTCGAGCGCCTTAAAGCAATTAACAGTTATGGTAATAATCCCTAACGATCCCCGGGACAGTCGGTATAGAAGAAGACGGAAATATCGAAGAGAGAAGAAGAAACAAGATCTAGCGATGGAAGGAGGCCGAAAAAGGAGTGGCCTGAGTGTCTCGAGAGCGGAGACAGAGGAGGCGGCGGCCAGCGCGACCCAAGAGTAAGAAGAAGAAGAAGAAGTAGTAGAAGAAGAAGAAGAAGAAGAAGAAGAAGAAGAAAGGGAAGGGCGATCGAGCGAGGATTATACGACTGGACATTTCGGGCATTTTTACGAAAGGGACGCGCAGGAACGCGTGTTCTATTAGCTAAGACAAAAGAGCGGCGCCTAGACGGGGGACGGGACCCCGAAACTGTCCGACAGCGTTTATTTATGCGGCGAACCGCGGAAAAAGATGTAAGTCCCCGGGGTCCGCTGCATTCCGGCCCCGGCTCCAGCACGCCCGACAGGGATATTATCTGCCGCAGGATATAATCGACGTGTCCTGCGACTCGTGAGGACACATTTTTGCGGGCCACTCGGACGAGAATCACCGTGAACGGACACGCGTCCTTCGCGCCACGGTTTTTCGTTGTCTCGGCAAATTTTCCGTGATTATTGTAGGGATCGTTTGTGCGATTTGGATGGTTCCAGGATAATTAGAATAAATTCTTGGATCGATGCTTTTAGTGGATAATTGATTCAAGGGATGTCTTTTCTATGGGGGTAGTTTTGGGACAATTAAAAAATAATTAAAGCAACTGAATGTTTGGATTATTGTTTGGATGGTTTCGATGGTTTAAGGATGACTAGAATAAATTTATATTCTAATTGTAGTGTAATTGATTAAGAGGTTATTTTTAACGGCGGTAGATTTAGAATAACGAATATACGAGTTAAATAAATATATGGCTTACTGTTAGAACCGATATACTCGCCTATCGATATTTCAAAAATTTTATTTCACCTACCGACTTTTATGCAAATTCATACTCTTAAAAAATGTAATTAAAAAACACTGTGATACTGTATTTTACTTGTCGCATTTTATATATACCTGTGCTTTTAAATTTTCCAACGTATAAAAATCTGGAGTTTATCAAAAACGGAATGAACCAATAACTCAAATCTACTCACCGTCCCCTTAATGGCTCAGGATTCTTGAAAAATTATCCATATATGAAATTCATTCCTCTCCAAAAGAGGGGGACCATTTTTCATGGCAGTCACACCTCGTCGATAGGATCGGACATTGCGGCAGCAACAATATCGTGGACGCCTTTTCCGCTCGAACAAGCTGGCCTCGTCGCGTTTTATTTTGCACAATGTCGCAAAGGAGAGAGAGCCGGCCGCGCGCAATAAGCGATGCACTCTCGCGCAACTTTATCGTAATCCATGCAAATTTATTCCGTTCGTCTCAAAGGACTTTGTTCCGGCCTGATCCTCGATATTCCTCCTTCCTTTCCTCCCCCTTCCGCCTTCGCCGTCGTTGCCTCCCTTGAAAGAAAGTAGATCTTGCAGTCGAGGTTCTTTTTTTTTTCTATTCTCTTCGTTCCTTTTTTTTCTTTTTTTTTTTTTAATGAATAAAACAAACTGTGACTCGTCGGTGCAAATTCACTATTTCATATTGTTTCCTTTTTTTTTTAGTTCCATCGATAATCGTTGTCGTGTCTACGATGGAATAATCGATGGAGAGGAACGGGATTGTATTTTAAAATTTAATTGTATTTTAAAGTATGGAGATTGGAATATTTTCTGGAATTAAGATTGGGCTTATTGGGTTTTTTGTTAGTTTTAAATTAATTGCGAAAAATTAGAAGCTTCGTGAATAAATTTCTAGTCAGAGTTTTGTGATAAAATTTCCAAGGGTGGAATTCTAATGTCACATATTTCAGATTTCTAATATTAATTGTACGCCGATAATATTTGCATAGATTATAAAATTTTAGCAGCCATAAATTATAAATTTTACAAAGATAAAATTGCAGAAAAGAGGAAAATTTTAAAGACCACGAATTATAAATTTCTATTGTAAATTCGGTGGTATAAAAATGCCAAAAGTATAATATAAAAGTTCGTGGCAATATTCTGCACACGATTTTCCTTCCCTGCGCCGAGACAACCTCGTCGAGCGCTCGTTTGGCAATTAATGAACGACGAGGCGTGCGCGGCGCACGAAGTCCTACTGATATTCGCGTGCCGTCTCGTGAAAAGGACGATAATTATGGCTGGCGCGAAAGCACGTAACGTTCGTGTTACCGTAAATTGCTGGTCGAGCACGGCATTGTGCTCTTGAAATCTGTGATTAAAAAAAGAGAAAGCTGGGAAAGGCTTCCTCTCTTTACAAGTTTCCATCAAATAAAAAAAAAAGAAAGAAAAACGAACGAGAGAATAAAATATTCTTCGTCCTCGTTTAAATCCTCATCCCCAGAATTTTTTCAGTCGCAGAATTTTGTAATACTTAATGATTGAATTTAAAATAAAAATACGGGAATAAAAAAAAAACCATTATAAAAATCAGAATTACCGCAAATCGACTTTTACCCTGCTGTTCTCGCTCAAGCTACGCACAAGAATCCCTTCAAAAATTTTTCTCAACCTCAAAAAATATACGACATTAAAAAACTAAACCCAAAAATCAAACACGGTAAACCTGATAAAAAAATATTTAAGTAAAAATAAATTGAATTTCGCGTCGTCTCAAAAGAAGAGCTAAGTTAAAACAATAAAAACCTAAAAACGTAATCACAATTTTCCAACAAATTACTATTAAAAACCTACCTCAATATCATCAATAATCACTCCAATAAATGAACTTAAAGCAACACTATTTTCGAGACTATTTCTAAACAATTTCACAATCTCCGATTATTAAACTTTAAAAAGGAAACACTATAAGAAGAAGAGAGACTCGAATAAACTGCAAGATTAAAAACCAAGCTTGAACTTAAAAAAAAAACAAATAAAAAAAGAAGAATACGAAAGAAGAACAACACGATCACAATCAGAATCACCTCAGACCCCCATTTAACTCCGACAAACTTAGAACACGACCGCAGATCGGTAGGCCCATTTGACCAGGCCCCTATCGCCGATCAGCGGTGGTGCGAATGACAAATGCCCACCGGGTCATCGTACCACCATGGATCCGAAATACGAACGACCGGACGTCTTCCTCCAACCAGTCGGATAGTTCTAGTTCGCGAGTGCTTTAGCTTCACGTGTCTCGAACAGATATCGCGCGAAGAACAACGAGTCGGGCCGGTTTATCTCGGTCCTGATTGATAAATTAATCGGCATTAGGGGACATAACACCGACACCGTGGGGTTAGATCGGAATCGAGCCGATGTTCGTGGGTTCGAGAGATTCGGGTTGGGCTCGTTTCGCGATAGATCATCTAGCAGCAGCGAGATCATCAATAATATATCTGCTGGTGTATCTAGGCGTGTCTGGAACTTGGAACTGGACCTTGGGTCGTGTGTCTTTTGGATCCTTGGCGAGTGTTGGCTCGAAAGATTCTAAGTTAGAAATTATTCGAATTCTTTTTCCTTTTCTTTTTTTGTTTTCGTCGAAGGTAATTGGGATTTCTGTTCGTTATTGATCGAAGCAACCTTGTTCTACTCGATTGTTATACACGTATTCTTTAAAAAGATTTGTTTGAATAAATGAATGTGCGGTATTAGAGAAATAAATGTAAAAGTTGAATACGCTAAAGCTAAATAAATTATACATTTTTATGCATTTATGGGAAATGTGATACAAAATTTCATGGAATACAAGTGATATGAAAGAATATATAAAATATCTGAATTATGTTTTTTATACCTTTTACCGAATTTTTTTATTACTATATCCTCAAAAATATGAATTTGCATAAAAATCCTTAGTCTACCGATAAAGTAATATTTAAAACTAAGCTCCCAACAATAAGTAAAGTTTAAAGGTCGTTAGAATATCAATACAAAATCATCTCATATTCCGACGAACCAAAATTAAAAGTATCTAAACACCGACAAAAAAAAAAGGAAAAACAAAATATAGGAAAACAATCCGCACCATTTAAAAACCCACAAAAGGTGGATCGGATAAAGGAAGCTATAAACCTGAAAACACACTAAAAAGAAGGATACACCAATCGCTTGAAACAACAATGAAAATTTGAGGGGGTTAAATTTTAACTGCCCCGTAAACGAGGCAAGGGCGGCTACCCCGGCGGGACCCCATCGAGAAACTTTTACATCTCCATAACGCGCCAGTTTCGACTCTCAGCCACTCTCTCCCGACTTTATAACGCAAAATTAATAGAGCTTATCCCTGGCAATTTATCATGGGATTACGCTGCAAATACGTCAACCGAGGGACCAGCCGTCCACCCCTTCTCATCCCTACCCGTTCACCGACCTCTTCACCGTGTCTCTTCCGCGGACCCTGGCTCACCATAGGCGCAGCAATCGCTTCCTGTGTCAATAAACACGACTCACCCCGTAGCTGCGTGGCTCTAATTCAAGCCGGCACCCAGGGGGTGATCAACGAACCGGTGCCACCCCTTCTCCCTAATGTTCCTTCCTGAATTTTACAGTCTTTTCCTTTTCGGTCTGCTCCCGATACCAGAGGACGGAGACTTCGTTACTACGTAAATCGAGGGTGAGCCGCATGGTCGAGGGTGAGCTGGTCCACGATTGAACTGTGTCTGTTTTTTTAAGAAGGGTGGAAGGGATGGTTGAGTGAAAAAGTGGCTAATGAAATCTTGCTGGGAATTTTTAGTGAATTTTTTTTTTCTTCTCTTTCTTCGCGTTGATTGTTGCGGTTTAGGTCAGCGTTCGATGGGGATTGGATGATGCGAAGAATTGAGTTGGAGCGATTCGGGAGACAGAGTTGGAGCGATGGAATGAGTTATGGTTTTTTTTAAATGTTTGGTGGGGTTTGGACAATGCGGAGAATTGAGTTGGAGTGGTTTTAATCGGGTGTGATTAAGGAGACAGAGTGTTGGAATGAATTATAGTTTTTTTTTTGTTTTTTCTTTGGTGTTGATTAGATTTTGTTGTTTTTAGGCGAAGTTTGGATAATGTGGGTAATTATGTTGGGGTAATTTTAATTAAAAGGAGTGATTAAGGAGGGGTAAAGTGTCGGAGTGAATTGTAATTGAAAATTCTGTCTCATTCCCTATGATATGAATCGTTTAGATAATTAGCCAAATAGAAGTCAAGAGTTCAAAAAAGATTCCATAAAATTTATCTTTCGTTGAAATAAAAAAATATCTACAATTATTTAACCTTGCTATGGGTCTTAAATTTTTCTCTAAGCAATCTTAAATAAACCTAACCTCTGGTTTCAATTTTATATTAAAATTTGCTTCGACCAAAATTAGAGAACATTTTTTAAATACGTGAAAACATAATAGCAACGAGTAAGCTTCGAACGATTCCAAATTACAAAATTCGCGAGGTATTAAAAATCGAATCTTCTCGAACCAAGAATATTGTCTTGGTAATTGCGTCAAATAAAAAGAAAGACAACACAGAGATTCCTCGAGCAAATGATTAATCGAACGATGGCCGAGATCCGTGACACGATCAATTCGCGGACGTGATGCTGCATCGGCGTGACTCGATGCTACGCACACGCGGCACACTCTCTCGCATTATGCATTATTCCCGGCCGGATTACAATGACAATGACCGCAATAACGATCGAGCCGGATCGGAAGGGAGAAGGGGCCGGCCGACAGCTCGGAAAATTGCTAACAAATAATGCAGCCACCGGGGGGAGACAGCGATACGACGGGGTGTCGTGTCTTCCTGCGACCCCAATGCTCGAAATCGAGCCGGTGTGCATCCTTTCGCGCATAATCGGCCGTGAGACACCCTTTTCTGGACGTTGGCCGGGAAAAAACTGTACGATTGTTGGTGAGAATGTACGTAAAAATAATTTTAACCGATTTAACGCTAGAGCTACCAAGATGATCAAAACGATCCATCCGTAATTATTTAATTTTATAAATTAACTACGGTCCCTTTGGAGAGATTTTCCGTGATTTTGTGTTAAAAATATAGATAAACCATTGTCTCAGCTGTATTACATATTATTTTATACACCTTCCGCTTCGATTTCTCCGGTGGGAATAATTATACTTTAATCGTCGGTAGTTCTAGCGTTAAAAAATCATTTGAACGAAATAAATGGTCGCATTATTGTTTAACTTCTCTTTAACGCCTTTCTTTTTAATCGAGAATATAAAAAGAATAGAAATCAATTTTTTAAATACTTTACATGGAATATTCTGTAATAATTCTGTAATAAATATTAGGTCGTCCCAAAAGTTCCTTTCGTTTTATTAATAAGTAATGAATGCAAATATACCTTGGTCTACGATCAATTAATAGCGTTATAATTAATAAAATCTCACTATCGACAAATAATATCCCATCCCCTCAAACCCTTCAGAACTTAATCAAACAATACAATAAAGAAATCTTTCATTAGCTGTCCAAAAGACTCGAACCGACCCAAGACACTTAACACGAGCGATAAAATCCATAGTTACCCTATATCCGTGTAATCTTTCGATTCCAAATAGGCAACGATAAAATCGGTCACCCTTCGGAGATCCACGATACTTTAATAGAGCCGACCAAGGGCCGGTTACCTAGTTACAGGTTCTTACCGGCCACGTGAACCGATCGATGTCGAAATCCGATTATGCAATAAAGATCCGCGAGGGAGGCAGTCGAAACGGTGCAGTCGAGACGTGTTCCGCGGTCCGTTTATTCTGCCACGAATCGTAATTTGTAATACGCCGACATCCCGGGATGAAAAATAACGCGCTCGAACGGCGAATAACGCGTCGACGAGTCGACCTGTCGAACGGTGCGCCTCGATGAGCCACGAAGATGTATACCGGGTGAGACAGCCGACGTTCTCTTCATGGAACCGGTCGACTGATTGATGAGACCGCTTAAGTAACCACGGATTTGCGTAATTTTCAATTTGAAAAATCGAGAGGCTGGTTGCCGACAGTCATTTTTTTTCACGGAAGCGCAATGGTGTGAAAGTTGATGTTTGAAAATTTGAAAGCTGAATTTTGTTCCTTGAATTTTTACGGAGCTATTTTCCAGGGGTGAGTAACTCTTGGATCCCTCTTTATCGCAAGTATAAAAAACTACAGTTACAGTGTTATTTTATTGAAACATCGTTGCAACTATTATCGATTCCTGCATTTCGAAGTAAAATAAAAATACAGCTACCACGTATAATTTATTCCGTCAGAAACATGCAAAATTATAGTTGCAAAGGGTTAGTCTATCCGTTTAACGGATCACGCAGCTGACAGTGGCCACCCGGTAGATGGTAGCATAAAGCAGCGCGAAAAGAAACGAGTCCGGCTGACACGTAGCCCTTTGAACTGGACAGGTACATAAAGATATACAAGTGCAGGCGTCGCAATTCGGCCAGCCCCGCGACGTGTAATCACGTATGCAAATGGCGACGGTGCGAGAGCGCGCGCGAGCCTATGGAACGGGACGAGAGCCGAGTAATGCGTAACTGTCGATATCGCAGCCGTTTCGCACGCTGACAGGACAATGTGCACGCGCGACCGCCCGCGAGCTGGTAATTTGTACCGGGAGAACGTCCGGTTGTGCTCGCGAGAACCAGCCGCGGCTGTTTCGTCCTAACATACGCGTTCACCGCTTTCCTTTATGATGTTCAGGTCAAGCTCGAGGAATTTTTTTCTTTGGAACAAGCGTTGAGTAGGTTTTAATTGACTAAACTTATATTGCGATAGTGGTCGAATGAAACAAAATGTTGGATCTAACACCTTGAGAACCGATCATGAGATATCTCGTACTTCGTTTCTTTCAACTGGTAAAAATAAAGTGGCAAGTAGTGGTAGATAATATGTTACTTACGAAAACGTTCGCATCAATTGAAAATTGAAATTAAGTTCCATATTGAATACATCAATTTTTTTTTTTTAAGTATGCGTACAAAAATTTAATTCGATTACAACGATGTCTTATAAGATTTATAAAAAAGATTCTAGTCTTTAATGTGTTGATAATAAAATTAGCTGTGACTCAAGTATATGTAATTATGTCAAAAAAAAAAGAAATCCATATTGTTTACAAAAAATTCAGTTAATTCTTAAAATTTCTATGAGAAGTTATCGGTCAGTCATTTTTACCATCCTGGTAATTATAGTGCAACTGAGAATTTGAAATAACACTAAACCTAACCCAAATATTACACATTACATCTTAAATACCCAAAATCCCATCATCCACAATTTACAACCTATTTCCACTCAATCCCAAAGCAAAGTTCCACGAACCAATCCAAAATCCTGCTAAACACAGCTGCATCTAATCATCCCCCATACATAGTACCCCCAATTTCAACATCCTTATCACTACACCACCAATCATCCCAATCAAACCAAGTCCAAACCAAATCCAAACCAAGTCCAAACCAAATCCAAACCAATCCACGGGACCGGTAAACCCAATGGCTCGCAGGATCGCAGCAACCACTACCAGCAACCTCTTAACGCAACCCCAATGAACAGAAAGGGGGTTGTCCCGTCGTGATCGTTGCGAATCCTACCATAAATCAGCGTCTGGGAGAGAGCTGTTACGTTTCCACGAGGACAGACACAGGCGACGGTTTATTATGCCGGACACAATGTCGCGCGTCGCCCCGGCCACGTGACCGGCGACTTCCGGCCGTAGTTTGGGTTCCGCTCTGCGACGTTTCCTCCCCTTTCCCTCCCCGTACGTGCGACCTTTTTCCACGGACGCAACCAGTGACGACGATCGCGTGTCAGGTCCACGCGTGATCGCCTCGGATCGTTCCTCTTCCGTCGTATCGCGACGATTGTCACAACATCCATGGCGAGGGGGTGGAAAGAGATTCTGAGTGGATGGACGGTGAGATTGTTCGGCTTTTAGGATAGGTAAAATTGGGGATGGGTGTCCGAGGGTTAGAGGAAGTTGCGTTGAGTGTTATTGGGATTGGGGAACGGGGTGGGATTGATTTATTCGATTAGCTAGGGAGACTTAGTTTGATGAGGGTTGGAAAAGGGGTGGATAGATTGTGTTAATTTGCGGTGATTTTTGGAAACGTTGTTGGTACTTCGTATTGCTTAAGAGAGGAATATTCTCGAGGCATCGTTTTAGAAACTTTTAGACACAGCTGACTCGGGATAAAATTTATTCTTCGCATCTTATGGGAGATGTATCTGGATTTAATAGAGGTGGCTGCTGTCTCGCGTCTGTTGGATGTTCTGGAGGAATTTTGGAACATTAACGACTTCGAGCAAACGCAGAGATTAAGGAGAGAGTTATTAGCGGTAAACCAATAGAAGTTACCAAGGAATAATCATAACACCGATTAGAAAGTGCCCCATGTACTTGGGGAAACATCCGAGCAAAGTTTAATGTAATTTCGAAGTTTGCATTAATTTGAACGAAGTCCAGCAATTAGACGAAACAGGAGTGAACCGAACCTCACATTCTCCTAACACGTAACAAATCACCCATAAACATTTTCTCTATTAATACCAAAAATTCCAAAAAATCTACCCAAACCGTTCGACCACCCTCTTCCACAAGAAATCCATATTTCTCCATGATCAACCAGTCCGGAAGGGTTGTTAACGCAACATTAACTCCGCCAAAAGCGTTCCAGAGAAAAAAAAAAAAGAAAAAGCAATCTCTTAATCCGCCAATTCAGAAGAATCACGAATTCCCTAGATCGTTCTCATTTCGAGCACGTATCACAGGAAGGAAAAAAAAGGAGAAAAAAGAGAACGGTTTGGATAGTCCATAGGGGTGTAGAAATCAGCGTAATAGAGAGATCAGAAGGGGAGAGTGGTGCGTCGAAGCGATCGGTCACGGTGTTCTTATGTTAATACCACGACGGTTCTGCTTTGCTTCTCTATTCGAGCAGGCCGCACCAGCGTGGCGAATCCTCGAGTTTATCGCGGGGGTGTGTAGCCACTGTAACCACTAAAACCATCGTCCGAGCCGGGGAAGGTGGCGACCAGGGGGTAGTAACGACGACGCCGCAGAAATCCTGCGATACACTGTGGGAACGGGAAAATCGATAGAATGGGGATGGCACGGGTTGTCTAAACAGATCGTAGTTGAATAAATACGTCGGTCGGAGGATTTGTAGTTTAGGAGAGCTTCTTAAGGTTTTCTTAAAGATAAAATGGTTCTCCTAATTATTGATCGTTCAATCTTTTTCTCTTTATCTTTCGAGTTATTTGCTTCGGTTCAGTACACGCGTCCTGAAGTTGTATTAAAATTGGCGACCCGAAATTAAGGCCCTCTCCTTGCAAGGTTAATTGTTACACAGAAAATTCCTTTACCATTTATCTGAATCAACCAGTACTCTATTAAAATTCAACTGAAACCGTAGTAAAAATTCTTCGCTAAACTCGTTGCATCGACTTGATGGCAACGAAAATCCTCCGTCAAACTTATCGCAATAAAAATTATCCACCAAATTCATCGGAGTAAAAATTCTCTATCAAACCTTACCGCGTTAAATTCATCGCGATAAAAATCCTCCATCAAATTCATCGCAGTAAAAATCCTCTATTTAGTTTATCGCGGTAAATATCCTCCCCCGAACTTGTACCAGTAAAAATCCTCTACCAAATTTCTTTCGCCAAATTCATCGCAATGAAAATCCTCCATCGAACTGCTCGCACCAAATTCATCGCCCTGTCGATCAAACCGAGCAGCCATTAACCCCAAGACGAGGACGGAGTACAGCAAGGAAGCAGGTCGGTCGTTCGAGCAGCCCGCTCGCGAATTATTAATCGCGCGTTCAAGTCCGAATCAATCAGGCGAGCGACGCAGGCCGGCTGATAAGAGTCAAGCAGGGAGAA
>SMSQ01001587.1:0-24685 GCA_019453375.1 Ctenoplectra terminalis
ACAAAAATCCACAATTTGCACACCCACTAGTTCAATTTTTAAATCTAACAACCTAAACTACAAACACACCGATCAGACTTCCTTTCAAAATTCATAGAAAAATTTCCACTATCATTAAATTACATCCACTTCTATTAACACACTTTAGAAGTATCTCAAGCTTACCTGATACGGTGGCCAGATACTGTAAGCCTGTACATCCCTCCAGCTTGGCATTTCCAGACCAGAAGCATTTTTACTGTCATCCTCGGCTACGATGATCGTGTAAGACGTGACCGCACCGTTCTGTTCGCTGAAGTAATTCTTCCTAAATCGTATTTGAATCGTGGTGCTGCTCCTGCACACCTCCGTTGGCACTACTTGCGTCGGTGGTTTCGGCGGTGCGAGGATCGGCATTTTTTGCTTCCACACCGCTTCAGGACCGAAGCCGATTTTCGTCTGCGCTTGAATCCGAAAGATGTACGTCTTTCCAGGTATGAGAGATTTAATGACGCCGCGGTATTCGTTTGGCCTGAAGTCCTGCATCTGAGTGTGGGTCGAACCCTAACGACAGTCAGAAGAGACATCGTTTAATCCGTGGTCACGCTTATTTTACTCGAAGCGCGTGGAACGCTTCTTTATAACGATTCCAAGCATTGTTTTTAATTGTTAATGATTTTAGAATTGTCTGCGTGGTTCTGTATTATTCACAGTCTCCTTTTTTGTTTCATTCTAAATATTCCAGAGCTTCCGTTTCTGTGCGACGTATTATTGAACGAGGTGGGGCGATCGCGTGAGTCACGACTAGTTCAATGCTAATTCTCATTTTTCTAATGAACAATACTCGGTTGTATCAATGCGATGTTTTTATGAATACCATTTGAGAATAGAAGGGTATCTGTGGTTATAGCGATTCGTTTTCCTTGGCACGATAATTTTAGGTCAGAGGTGAATTAATCGACGCGATTAAGGGATCATTGTGTTTAGAAAGTTGGAAGAATTGTACCGATAAAGTAATTAAGCGGAGGAATTGAATTATAGAAATGTGTAACAATTAGCTCTATCGTTGTTTGAAAATTTCGAGATTGTATTAATATTAGTATTTTTGTAATTCACTTTTTTTCTGTAGATATTTGAGAATAAAAATTTTTATCTCAGGCATTAATTTAAATATTAATCTTGGAATTATATGACGCGTCTTAGTTTTCTAGTTTAAAATTTATATTATAATCAATATTACTTAAGAATTACTATAAGTATTATTATAAATTTATATTAAGTCAATGTTACTTCAAAATCACAATTTTTCAGATTTAAAATTCACTGAACATTCTTTAAAGAAAACACACAACACAAAAGGTACCATAATGACTTACGATCTATCTACTATTTACTAAAATAAAATTTCTATTAAACTCAGTATTATCATAAATTTATATTAAGTCAATGTTGCTCCAAAATCACAATTTTACAGATTTTAAATCCATTTAACATCCTTAAAAAAGGTACCATTATGGCTCACGATCTATCTGCTATTTACTAAAATAAAATTTCTATTAAACTCAGTATTATCATAAACTTATATTAAGTCAATGTTACTTCAAGATTACAATTTCTCAAATTTTAAATCCACTAAACATTCTTTAAAAAAAAACACATAACACAAAAAGGTACCATTAAGACTCACAATCTATCTGCAATTTACTAAAATAAAATTTCTATTAAACTCAGTATTATTATAAATTTATATTAAGTCAATGCTACTTAAAAAACACAATTTCTCAAATTTTAAATCCACTGAACATTCTTCAAAGAAAACACACAACACAAAAAGCTACCATTAACACTCACGATCTATCTCCTATTTACTAAAATAAAATTTCTATTAAACTCAGTATTATCATAAACTTATATTAAGTCAATGTTACTTCAAGATTACAATTTCTCAAATTTTAAATCCACTAAACATTCTTTAAAAAAAACACACACACAACACAAAAAAGTACCATTATAACTCATAATCCATCTGCAATTTACTAAAATAAAATTTCATAATACACATAATACCAGGGACACTTAACACAAAGTCTATCTAATAACAAATTCACATTAATAATAAATCAGACTTACCTCCAAACCATACGTAATAGTATACTTTCTAATAATGCCATTTTGCTCTTGACTAGGCAACGACCACTCGAAACTGATATCACTGGGCTGAATATCCGTAGGATGGAACTTTTCCACCTTTCCAGGGTAAGACTCGCTGGTGGTGAAACTTGCGCTCAAAGGATTCGATATTCTCAGATAGGAGGACTCTGTGCCGGAACGGACCACTAACGTAAAAGTATAATTTCTGTGAGGCTTCAAGTCGGAGATGGTTATTAAATTCACCGACGTGATATTCTGATTATAATTTCCCTCTGTGTTTATGTATTGAACCTCGAACACGTCGTACTGTCCACGTGGAATGTCCCAGGTTAACGTAATCCTTGTGTCATTGATGTCTATCGCTTGAATCGAAGTGACTGGTTCGGGATCTGCAAGCAAATTTCAGGTTACAGTACATTTCTTTAATTTTTCGAGCGATTAAAGTATTTAAATTGAAACCGAAGAAAGAATTTAATTTCTCTTGGTAAATCGTAATTTGTAGATCGCTGCTTGACACTGACAGTGTGACAACAAAATTTTTGATTTGCTTCTCGTTAAATGTAAGTTTTATATTACGTTCCTATTTTTAACAAGTTTACCGAAAACCACAGTAATTAATTAATACGGCCTGTATTTAGTATTTTAGAAAATGTAAATTTTAAGAAAAACCTATTCTCTAAAATTTGCATATTTTAAATTGTTTTCCATTATTGATGCCAAGCAGCGAAATAAAGAATTGATATTTTACAGAATATGTAAAATTTGAAAGGAGCGATGGTAATTGTTTCGATTGTAAAATTATTAAAAAAGTAATTGTTTCGATTGTAAAATTATTAAAAAAGCAAATGTTTTCTGTCCAATATTTTATTCGAGATTATCAAAATTTTAAAACGTTGAGAATCAAATGTTCGAGAATAAAATAATATTACGTATTTAATAGTATACTATTGTAATTAGTATTTTAAATAAATAGTACCCTTGAGATCCTGTTCGCTTCTTTGTTTATTAATTTATTTTTGATAGATCTACAGAAAAGAGACCATCCTCAAACAATTACCATTTTTTCTATACGATTTTATTTATATCTCAATAATTTAATTTCAAAGTAATAATATCCTAAAATACTAATTTACGAATGCATTTGACACAACTAATGAGAGAGATAATGCGGTTATTTCAAAGAAATTCATCGTTGCTTCTTTATTCTCATTTGTTAATTACATTTATAAATGGTCTCGAACACCGTGAGCAAGGTGAACTTTAAAAAAAGAAAAAATACCACGTTCTCAAGTGGGATTTCATACGAATTCGTACTGTCTCGATGTACGTTTCGATAAGCATTAACACAAGCCGCAAATAAAACAGGGTTGCGCGATGAAAATTTAAACACGAACACGTTCGTTTTATATTAAATTCTGTTACAAAACGAGCAAGCAAAAGTCTGACACAATTAAACCGTGTTAATTGCGTAAACTGATTCACACCTTTGCGTTCAATCGTAAAACGTACTTATTAGGAAATTAATATCGAACCTCTTCTTCCTATAATACAAAACATAATTACAAATTTTACTTTGACTTCTTTAACTGAAATTTTATTTCAAATAAAATTAATTGTTCCCTCGTTTTAAAATTCATTCAAATTGTATATTGTTCTTGTATGACATTGAATTTATTTAAACTCTTAACCCTTTGCAATCAAGAAAAATCCAAACCTCTCATTCGTATTACAATTAAAAATTATTATATTTACGTAAACAACAGAGTAGATATCCGATGAATCTTAAATATAGAAAAACCATAAAATCAATTCAATATTCGTGAATTCAAAAAGAAATACTATCGACAGTCATAATAAATAACAAAACTATTTTATCAGGAATATTCCAGAGTCCAAACCTTTCATTCGTATCACAATTAAAAATTATTATATTTACGTAAACAACAGAGTAGATATCCGATGAATTTTAAATATAGAAAAATCATAAAATCAATTGAATATTCGTGAATTCAAAAAGAAATACTCCCGACAATCATAATAAATAACAAAACTATTTTATCAGGAATATCCCAGTTTTCTACTGCAAAGAGTCAAACCAATTAATTAAAAATTTATACTTTTCCCATATGACATTGAATTTATTTAAACTCTTAACCCTTTGCGATCGAGAATAGTCCAAACCTCTCATTCGTATCAGAATTAAAAATTATTACATTTACGTAAACAACACAGTGGATATCCAACGAATCTTAAATATAGAAAAACCACAAAATCAATTTAATATTTGTAAATTTAAAAAGAAATACTCTCAGCAATCATAATAAATAACAAAACCATTTTACCAAGAATATCCCAGTTTTCTACTGCAAAGGGCCAAACCAATTAATTAAAATTTTATGCTGTTCTCATATGATATTAAATTTATTTAAACTCTTAACCCTTTGCGATCGAGAATAGTCCAAACCTCTCATTCGTATCACAATTAAAAATTATTACATTTACGTAAACAGCAGAGTGGATATCCGATGAATCTTAAATATAGAAAAACCACAAAATCAATTTAATATTTGTAAATTTAAAAAGAAATACTCCCGACAATCATAATAAATAACAAAACCAATTTCCTACTGCAAAGAGCCAAACCAATTAATTTAAATTTTATACTGTTCTCGTATACCTACAATTGCACATTGAATCTATTTAGACTCTTAAACCAATCTCAAATTTCAAACCGATCACAATATTTGCTCCGTAATAATTAATTAAATCTTCAAACCGAAATTTTGCCTTTTCTCGACTGTTTAAATTTCTGTGCTCGAGTACCATCGAAAAGGACCTAACCGCTATAATTGTTCCTTCACGCTAAATACTCACAAAGTCGATCCTGTTTAAGAAGAGGTCTGCTCTCCACGTTATCGCTGACAGTCCAAACAGTGACGTTGTACAATTTACCAGGTGTGAGGCCGATGAACGTCACCTTGGTATCGATGTCGTCGACCATCCGCTCTTTCGTCGTGTTGTTCTCATCGCTAATCCGGAATCGATACAGATCGAACTTGGACGATTGGATCGGGGTCCGTGTGTATCTCAAAGTCAACGAATCTGGCTGATCTTGATTGACCACCACAACGACTTCCGATTGGATCAGCGGCACTGGATTCGACAGACTCGTGTTTTTTTTTTTTTTTTTTTTTTTTGGATCGGATTTTTTCCTTCCTTTTTTATATTTATTTTTTGTCACAGTTTAAATCACGTTTCTCTTTATTTAGACCGACATGGAATTAATTAATTTATTCACGTTCTGATACTTTATACTTCCCTTCGTTTGAAGCGAAACGATGAAAGGGAAGAATAATATGAATTATTGTTTTAATCAAAACTGATCGTTATATTTATGACACTTAACCTTTTTGTAGGTATTAACACTAGAACTATGGAAGACGAAAATGACTGGTTTTCAATTTTTCATATAAATTCTATAAATTCATAATGGTGAATTTTTTAAAATTCTTTGCGATTTTCTGCAACGAACGTAAATAAAGATTTCTTTCATCTGCATCCTATATTTTTTCTAAGTATTTATTATTCTGAATTTTTTAGTAGAAATAGGTATACTTTAATCGGCGGTAGTTCTGGTGTTAAATAATCGTTTGCTGAAATCATTGATGGACATTTTCTATAGCACAGAATTATTTTTATTTTCGCCCAACAGTAGAATTATCGATGATTATACCTATTTGTACAGGAAAAATAAAAATCGAAGTTGTATGAAGAAATATATAACGCAAGGGAGACAAATCTTTTATCTATATTTTTAACAGAAAATCACGGAAAATCCCCATCTAAAAGACACGTTATATGAAAAAATTCATAACGCAAGGGAGACAAATCCTTTATCTACATTTTTAACAGAAAATCACGGAAAATCACGAAAAATCCCCATCTAAAAGACACGTTGTATGAAGAAATACATAACGCAAGGGAGATAAATTCTTTATCTATATTTTTAATAGAAAATCACAGAAAATCTCCGTCTAAAAGACACGTTGTGTGAAGATATACATAACGCAAGAAAGATCAATTCTTTATCTACATTTTTAACAGAAAATCACCAAAAATCACCGAAAATCCGCATCTAAAAGACACGTTGTATGAAGAAATACATAACGCAAAGGAGACAAATCCATTATCTACATTTTTAACAGAAAATCACGGAAAATCACGAAAAATCCCCATCTAAAAGACACGTTATATGAAGAAATACATAACGCAAGGGAGATAAATTCTTTATCTACATTTTTAACATAAAATCACGGAAAATCCCCATCTAAAAGACACCACGATGAATTTATAAAATTTCTAAGAAAAGTTACGAATCTGTCATTTAGATCACCTTGATAGTTCTAGTGTTAATTATATTTTACCATAATTCAATGGTAAATACAATGTATCTAAATTTTAATGCCTATATTTCTGTTGTATCAGCAAAAATGAAATCTATTTATCAAGACAGCGTTCGAACCTCAGACCACGTGAAAGTGAATTTTAATTCGCAGTGAAACGTTCTGGACTACCACGAGTCTACTTCTTTTTTTTTTCTTCTTAATTAAATAACGATAGTATGCAATTAAAAATTACACGAAACTATCCGTGTGCGTCGTATCAATGATAATAAATTATTTGAAGGAATATTTATACGGTTGCACGTGTCAGAAATGCGTAAGAAAATTTTTAATCGTATCACGCAACACACAGGCTATTAGTAATGAAATAACCATGAATGGTGTTGGTTCGAATATTCAGCACTTGTTAGTACTAGTGATGTAGCGAATTCATCAATGAAACAAGTCGAATATTTCATTCAAAAAGAGAAACGTAGCTATTAGTTGAAATACATGAGCTGCTGTGAAAATAGATTAATAATTTAGCTTACTTGTCCTCGTCGTCAGATTGGTCACATCGCTGACCAAATTGTAAGAGACCGTGTAGATCGTAAAAGAATATTGGACACCTGGCATCAGATCGCCAACGAGCACCCTTTGCACAGTATTTTCTTCGAAAAGAACGCTGGACACGTCGTTGCTCTCTGTCACATTTTTCGTGCGTACGTCTTCTGGATTTTCAACCGGCCACCATCTTATCACGTAAGTCTCAATTCTACCCTCTGGTCTCGGCCATTCTAGGGTCACGTTCGTTGAATCGATGATTGGAGTGATGTTAAGTACCGGATTGGGTCCTGAAATAATTTGTAGGCTGTTAGTAAAGGAACGAAATGAAACATTTGTAACGTTGCCGTACAATGTACAGGATATTTAATTTAAAGCAGTCTAAGTGTCTTGGTTGCGATTATTAAACTGCGGATTTTTATGTGTAATTAATATTTTGGGGAATATAATTAAAAAAGTGAAACTTCGGTAAGAAAAATTATTGTAACTTGGATATTTTTTCGTACAAAATATTTTATATATTTCTTGGAATATAGGGAAAATAGTAAAACTTACATAAAAAATTATTTCACGTTACAAGTATTTTATAAAACTTATTTTAACTTTGATATTTTTTCATACTAAATATTTTTCATATCTTTGAGAATATGGGAAAAATAGTTAAACTTACATAAAAAATTATTTCACTTAATAAGTATTTTATAAAAATTATTGTAACTTGAATATTTTTTCGTACTAAATATTTTTCATATCCTTGAGAATATAAGAAAAATAGTAAAACTTATATAAAAAATTATTTCATGTTACAAGTATTTTATAAAAATTATTGTAACTTAGATATTTTTTGGTACAAAATATTTTTCATATCTTTGAGAATATACGAAAAATAGTAAAACTTAAATAAAAAATTATTTCATGTAACAAGTATTTTATAAAAATTATTCTAACTTAGATATTTTTTGGTACAAAATATTTTTCATATCTTTGAGAATATAGGAAAAATAGTAAAACTTATATAAAAAATAATTTCACGTTACAAGTATTTTATAAAAATCATTATGTTTTGTCTGTTTCTTCGTAATAAATACTTTATATATTTTTTAGAATATAGGAAAAATAATAGAACTTTGTTGGAAAATTATTTCACCTACTAGGTGTTATAAAAATTACTATAATTTGGATGCTTCTCATACTTGTTCATATTATGTACAAATATCAATAAACTAGGTTGCAATATTACTCTGGGAGCCAATGGCGAAGAGATTACAGGAAAGAACAGGATTATCTACTAAAAATTAATTATCAACACTGCATTTGTCTTCGTCTTTTTTTTTTTAGTTTCGCTCACTACTAAGAATATAATTATTTTTACAGAACAGTTTGGAGTAATCGTAACTCTAAACAGGTATAAAGGAAAATAAAATATTTACAAATAAACTATTCTAAAAAAATATTTAGATTTACAATATCGTTTTGTTTACTTACGAACTGTATGATTCACTTGAAGCGGATGAAGACTTTCTACCCCGTAACTCACAGTGTTCACTTGAATCGTGTATTTCTCGCCTGGTGTCATGTCCGCAACTTCTGCTTCCGTTTCTCGAACACTGGGCAATTTTACCCATCTCGGATCGTCCTCTGTTCGATATCGTATCGAAAATTCTGAATACAACGAATCGGTCGGCGCCTCCCAATGAACGACGACAGTGTTGCTTGTTACCTTTTCGATGCTTAAATTCTTTGGTGGATGCGGTACTGTAATCGAACACTGGCATTAACTACAGCAAAAATTAATTATTCATTTTACATTCATTCCATAAAAAAATATTTTTTTTAGCAGTGATAAGGAATACTTTATAAAACCTATGAAATATAAAACACAATTCTTTTTCTTATCTTTTTTTCTTTCTTTCTTTAAGTTCTCTTCACAGATAAAGTACAGATTTATTTCACTTAAAATTTTTATTGATTACAGAAAAATTATTGGTAACATTTTAATAATATTTAATACTATTATATAGGGTTTGAAACTGTTAAAATGATTAATGTTTCCATAATTAATTTAATATTAAAAAATATAGTCTTGCTTTTCTATTTTTAACATATAATTTGTTTTACAAAGTTTTTAGATAAAGTAACTGAAGAAGAATACGAGAAATTGAAATAGTGAAAATAATGAAATGGACAAATGTAAAAAATACATTCTTCTTTTGAAAAATATTGTACTATAGAATTATAAAAATATATATATTTATTATTATAATTTAGTTTATATTTAAAATTCTAATTATAAATCATAAATTATAGAATTTAGAATTCTAGTTATAAGTTATGAATTATAGAATTTAGAATTCTAATTATAAATTATAAATTAGAATTTAGAATTCTAATTATAAATTATAAATTAGAATTTAGAATTCTAATTATAAATCATAAATTATAGAATTTAGAATTCTAATTATAAGTTATGAATTATACAATTTAGAATTCTAATTATAAATTATAAATTAGAATTCTAAATATAAATTAAATTATAATTAGAAATATATATTTTTTTATAATTCTGTAGTACAATATTTTTCAATTATAAATTATAAATTATTTATAATTATTATTAACTTAACTTTTATTATCAACAATAATATTTTATTATCAGCTTCCGCGATGAAATTTCATTATTTCAAAAATATTAGCTATGTATAATATTTTATAATTATCCGTCATAACAATTAAAGAAGTAAAAATACAATACATGAACACAGTTCTAAGAGACCTTCGATATGATCGTATTGCACTTTCTCAAGTCGCTTTTTTCAATTAATAATAATTTTAATCGATACGCTAACTACTTCTAAAAGAACATTGGTGGTCACATTGGACGGTTGAACAGGTGTAATTAATTTAACATTTACGTTACTTACGAACAGCTTGAAGATAGTCGTGTGGCTCGCTTCTCAGACCATGGCTAATGGCGAAAACTTTAACCTCGTACGCGGCACCAGGATACAGATCCTCGAGGACAATGTGAGACTCAGTTGTTAACGTGGTCGCGCTCTCTCCAGTATCGTTTCTGTTGTGCGTCACTTCGAATTTTTCTTGTCTCGAATTAACGTCGCTCTTCCACGAGATGTTTAATCCCATCTCGGTTGGCTTTAAGTCTTCGATTATCGGGCTCGAAGGCCGTGTGACTTGATACAACACAGTCTCGTTTGATTCGACTTTGTTACTAATCGCCTGGACGATTATGGAATAATTTCTGCCCGGCAATAGAGCTTCCAAAGTAACCTGGAAATAAAATATTGTACAATGTGACGGAAGTATGGAAAAATATTTCGCGACTTTTTCATTTTCAATCAATTATTTTTTAGAGTATTTTATACTATTCATTGATACGAAAGAAATGTATTAACCCTTTGCATTCGAGAGTTCACTCTCATTTATCACTTGGATTAATGCAACAACTCGAATCGCGAATAATATAATTATTTTATTTCAACATTTCGTGTATCTTTACGTTATATAAGACTTAATATTGAATCTTAAGCTTGACAACTTTGGTTCGTGCAATATTTTAGAAAGCACTCGTCAAAATCCATTTGTTCCTCGGGACAAGTATCGCGAAAATGTGTCTTTCGAGTGCAAAGGCTTAAGTCATTTTGTAGGTATTAATAAAGTCTTGAGGAATCATTTTATTTAAATATGCAGAGTTGCTTGTTTATCTTCAGAATTAAAATTGTTTTCGTTTTTGGTGAAACGAAAGTATTATTTTAAAGTAAAAATCATTTTGAGATTTCAAATCTTCTTGAGAACTGTTTAGACGAAATTTATATTTTGGTATACAGAAAATGTATGGTATCGTATGTTTTGTAATTTTTTTTTAACTATGTAAATATGAATTCTTAAAATTCTGAAAAAACAGTTCGTGTTTTTATGTATAGAGAATCCATAGTACCGTACGTTTTGTAATTTTTCTAAAAATATGGAAATTTAAATTATTCGGATCTTCCGGAAAAAAAATTTGTGTCATTGTATGTAGAAAATCCAAAGTATCGTATGTTTTAAAATTTTCTTAACGATATGTAAATATGAATTCTTAAAATTCTTAAAAAACAATTCGTGTTTTTATATGTAAAAAATCCATAATACCGTACGTTTTGTAACCTTTCTGAAAATCTGTAAATTTAAATTCTTCAGACCTTTTGAAAAAAAAGTTTTATAATTTAAGTATGTTTTATAATTTTTCTGAAAATCTGTAAATTTAAACTCTTCAGATCTTTTGAAACAAAAAAAAAAAAAAAATCGTGTTTCTATGAATAGAAAATCCATAGTATGATACGTTCTATTATTTTTTTAACAATATATAGCATCGAATTAAAAGTGTTCTCCTTTCAAATATTCAAATTTGCATTTCTCTAACCCGCAGTGAAACAGCCTAAATCTCTCAAGCGAGATTTTACTCCAACGTTTCCCAGTAAACTCGTACAACCTACATTTAGGGCATCTAAATTTTCTTTACAGTTATGTCTACTCCATTTGCATGGAAACAAGAAATATAAATTTCAATTCAAGGAACACGACTAATCTCGAATAATATTTGCTTCGAAGAAATATTAATTATATTCCTATTATTTTCTTCTCTGACCCGAATAGATACACATTCCGTTTCTTTAACATTCATTTTGCATTATCGATAAATAAAAAAAAAAAATAAATTCTTTCGCAGTTTAAAATTAACTACATTGTAAATTACGCGAAGGCACATTCGTGCGCGATAAATGAAATTTTGATTCATCGAATTATACATCTGTGAAAACGAAATAAAAACGGTGTCAAATATTTACCTTAGTCTTATCAGTTGTCAGCGTATTGCTGTCACCGCCGATTGTAGTTTCCACTTCGTGATACAGAAGCTTATAGTTGTCCTGAGTGCTCGAATTTTCTGGATGCCAAGAAACTTCGACCATTCCGGTTTTTTCGTCGATGACAGCGCGAAGATCCCGCACGGGCAACGGTTCTAATAACATCAGGAATAAAAATTGTTATTTCCTTATTTAAGGAAATATTTGACAGAACGACGAGTCACACTTTCGCAGTCAAACTTTCGCAAAGGGTTAAATCGTAGCGCAAGTGGTTAAAGATTTTCAAATAAAAGTGAAAAACCGTAATCAATCGTAGTTTTTTCTCTGATAAGCAGACAAAACTCAGGCTACAGAGGGTTATGTTCCACTACAAAGGAGTGCGTTTGATGTACCAAACGTGAAAAGAAAAACAAAATGGAATGTCGAGTTTAGTTTTACGTAAATGTTCAAAGTATTAAACGTAAGGAGACATTTACTCAAAATAAAATTTCTATCAGAAATTACGAACCAGTCATTTTGACCGATATGCTAGTTCCAGTGTTAAATATTTTATTCCCACAAAAATAATTGATAAATTTCTTACTAATTATTCGTGTTTAATAAAAATCAAATTGATCGCAAATAGCGCTTAAAACAGTTTCAATCATCTTTTATTAAGAAAAAAAAAAAAAACAAATATTACTAGCCTATAAAAATAATCAATAAACATTTTAAGCTCTACGGTTTCTTATTAATTCCATACGATCGACAACAACCTAATTACGTGCATATTTTTTGCAAAAAATTATAGAAAATCCCTAAAAATGGGCTACTGTAAATTTATAAAATTTCTTTGAGAAATTATGAACCAGTCATTTTAACTGGTACCCTAATTCCAGTGTTAAATATTTTATTCCCACAAAAATAATTGATAAATTTCTTACTAATTATTCGTGTTTAATAAAAATCAAATTGATCGCAAATAGCGCTTAAAACAGTTTCAATCATCTTTTATTAAGAAAAAAAAAAAAAACAAATATTACTAGCCTATAAAAATAATCAATAAACATTTTAAGCTCTACGGTTTCTTATTAATTCCATACGATCGACAACAACCTAATTACGTGCATATTTTTTGCAAAAAATTATAGAAAATCCCTAAAAATGGGCTACTGTAAATTTATAAAATTTCTTTGAGAAATTATGAACCAGTCATTTTAACTGGTACCCTAATTCCAGTGTTAAATATTTTATTCCCACAAAAATAATTGATAAATTTCTTACTAATTATTCGTGTTTAATAAAAATCAAATTGATCGCAAATAGCGCTTAAAACAGTTTCAATCATCTTTTATTAAGAAAAAAAAAAAAAACAAATATTACTAGCCTATAAAAATAATCAATAAACATTTTAAGCTCTACGGTTTCTTATTAATTCCATACGATCGACAACAACCTAATTACGTGCATATTTTTTGCAAAAAATTATAGAAAATCCCTAAAAATGGGCTACTGTAAATTTATAAAATTTCTTTGAGAAATTATGAACCAGTCATTTTAACTGGTACCCTAATTCCAGTGTTAAATATTTTATTCCCACAAAAATAATTGATAAATTTCTTACTAATTATTCGTGTTTAATAAAAATCAAATTGATCGCAAATAGCGCTTAAAACAGTTTCAATCATCTTTTATTAAGAAAAAAAAAAAAAACAAATATTACTAGCCTATAAAAATAATCAATAAACATTTTAAGCTCTACGGTTTCTTATTAATTCCATACGATCGACAACAACCTAATTACGTGCATATTTTTTGCAAAAAATTATAGAAAATCCCTAAAAATGGGCTACTGTAAATTTATAAAATTTCTTTGAGAAATTATGAACCAGTCATTTTAACTGGTACCCTAATTCCAGTGTTAAATATTTTATTCCCACAAAAATAATTGATAAATTTCTTACTAATTATTCGTGTTTAATAAAAATCAAATTGATCGCAAATAGCGCTTAAAACAGTTTCAATCATCTTTTATTAAGAAAAAAAAAAAAAACAAATATTACTAGCCTATAAAAATAATCAATAAACATTTTAAGCTCTACGGTTTCTTATTAATTCCATACGATCGACAACAACCTAATTACGTGCATATTTTTTGCAAAAAATTATAGAAAATCCCTAAAAATGGGCTACTGTAAATTTATAAAATTTCTTTGAGAAATTATGAACCAGTCATTTTAACTGGTACCCTAATTCCAGTGTTAAATATTTTATTCCCACAAAAATAATTGATAAATTTCTTACTAATTATTCGTGTTTAATAAAAATCAAATTGATCGCAAATAGCGCTTAAAACAGTTTCAATCATCTTTTATTAAGAAAAAAAAAAAAAACAAATATTACTAGCCTATAAAAATAATCAATAAACATTTTAAGCTCTACGGTTTCTTATTAATTCCATACGATCGACAACAACCTAATTACGTGCATATTTTTTGCAAAAAATTATAGAAAATCCCTAAAAATGGGCTACTGTAAATTTATAAAATTTCTTTGAGAAATTATGAACCAGTCATTTTAACTGGTACCCTAATTCCAGTGTTAAATATTTTATTCCCACAAAAATAATTGATAAATTTCTTACTAATTATTCGTGTTTAATAAAAATCAAATTGATCGCAAATAGCGCTTAAAACAGTTTCAATCATCTTTTATTAAGAAAAAAAAAAAAAACAAATATTACTAGCCTATAAAAATAATCAATAAACATTTTAAGCTCTACGGTTTCTTATTAATTCCATACGATCGACAACAACCTAATTACGTGCATATTTTTTGCAAAAAATTATAGAAAATCCCTAAAAATGGGCTACTGTAAATTTATAAAATTTCTTTGAGAAATTATGAACCAGTCATTTTAACTGGTACCCTAATTCCAGTGTTAAATATTTTATTCCCACAAAAATAATTGATAAATTTCTTACTAATTATTCGTGTTTAATAAAAATCAAATTGATCGCAAATAGCGCTTAAAACAGTTTCAATCATCTTTTATTAAGAAAAAAAAAAAAAACAAATATTACTAGCCTATAAAAATAATCAATAAACATTTTAAGCTCTACGGTTTCTTATTAATTCCATACGATCGACAACAACCTAATTACGTGCATATTTTTTGCAAAAAATTATAGAAAATCCCTAAAAATGGGCTACTGTAAATTTATAAAATTTCTTTGAGAAATTATGAACCAGTCATTTTAACTGGTACCCTAATTCCAGTGTTAAATATTTTATTCCCACAAAAATAATTGATAAATTTCTTACTAATTATTCGTGTTTAATAAAAATCAAATTGATCGCAAATAGCGCTTAAAACAGTTTCAATCATCTTTTATTAAGAAAAAAAAAAAAAACAAATATTACTAGCCTATAAAAATAATCAATAAACATTTTAAGCTCTACGGTTTCTTATTAATTCCATACGATCGACAACAACCTAATTACGTGCATATTTTTTGCAAAAAATTATAGAAAATCCCTAAAAATGGGCTACTGTAAATTTATAAAATTTCTTTGAGAAATTATGAACCAGTCATTTTAACTGGTACCCTAATTCCAGTGTTAAATATTTTATTCCCACAAAAATAATTGATAAATTTCTTACTAATTATTCGTGTTTAATAAAAATCAAATTGATCGCAAATAGCGCTTAAAACAGTTTCAATCATCTTTTATTAAGAAAAAAAAAAAAAACAAATATTACTAGCCTATAAAAATAATCAATAAACATTTTAAGCTCTACGGTTTCTTATTAATTCCATACGATCGACAACAACCTAATTACGTGCATATTTTTTGCAAAAAATTATAGAAAATCCCTAAAAATGGGCTACTGTAAATTTATAAAATTTCTTTGAGAAATTATGAACCAGTCATTTTAACTGGTACCCTAATTCCAGTGTTAAATATTTTATTCCCACAAAAATAATTGATAAATTTCTTACTAATTATTCGTGTTTAATAAAAATCAAATTGATCGCAAATAGCGCTTAAAACAGTTTCAATCATCTTTTATTAAGAAAAAAAAAAAAAAAATATATTACTAGCCTATAAAAATAATCAATAAACATTTTAAGCTCTACGGTTTCTTATTAATTCCATACGATCGACAACAACCTAATTACGTGCATATTTTTTGCAAAAAATTATAGAAAATCCCTAAAAATGGGCCACTGTAAATTTATAAAATCTCTATCAGAAATTAGGAACCAGTCATTTTGACTGGTAGTTCTAGTGTTAACTCCTTCGTTTAATCGTAATAATTTCATCACCGACTGTAACTATTTTTACGTAATTTTTTTAAATCCAAACAAACGAGTCCTGTTAACGTTCCCGAAAGTCGAAGACTAATTTCTCTGAACATCTTATCCGCGTTATAATATAATGACAACTTTTCATGCATACAGACCGCTGCGTATCGATTAATAAAGGTCAGTTCGAGGAATGTCGAGTTTAGTTTCACGTAAATGTTCAAAGGATTAACACTAGGTTTACGGAACCCGTCGATTTGACGCAATTCAGATTTCGTGCTTGAGTTTAGGAATCATGCGTGCGGAAAATGTAAACTCAAAATGAAAATTATATAGAAAAATGTATTAAATAAATCTCTGCTTATAAAAATCTATTAATTCGAAGCAAACCGAACTAATGATACTACAAAAAATTTGTATTTCAATGTAACCATCCAAAATGATCCAATCAACGCCCGTAAACCTAGTGTTCAACGTAAGGAGTCACTTACTCAAAGTAACATCTCCGTTAGCTGGCCAGCTGGTAACCTTGCCCGAGACAGTCTTCACAACGACCTGATAAGTTTTCCCTGGCTCCAAGTCCTTGAATTCCCATTTACTCTCGTCGTCTCTGTTTCTGGTAACTGGTGCTAGCCTCCTGTTACCCCCCAAAGATATTTGATACTTATCGAATTCGGACATTCCTTCGGGGGGATTCCAGAAGACGCGGAAGGAAGTGGACGTTATCGAAGACTTGTCAAATGTGACGTTCAGGGGACGTAATGGCACCGTTCGATATTGAGCCGTTGTGGGGGCTGAGGTTTCGTCCTCTGATACCGTTTGCACGGAAATATTGTAAGCTCTGCCTGTGGTGATGAAAAATAGAAAATAGAAACATTGTTTGATAATATTCGATTGAAATTGAACGTGTTGATATAAGGAGGAAAGTGAGAGTGTCTTAGAGCAACGAAGAGATCGAAGATGTGATGTTAAATGTGAATTGTAATTAATTATAGTGTGTATAATTATAATATGTTTTTGATTGGAGAAAAATTATTGGCAAAATTTTAATATTTAATACTATTATATAGGGTTTGAAACTGTTAAAATGATTAGTGTTTTCATAACTAATTTAATGTTAAAAAATATACTCTTGCTTTTCCACTTTTAGCACATGATTGCTTTACAAATTTTTTAGGTAAAATAGCTAAAGAAGAAAACGAGAAATTGAAATGGTGAAAGTATATGGGATAGGCAAACGTGAGAAATACTTTCTTCTTTTGAAAAATATTGTACTATGGAATTATAAAAATATATATATTTGTTATTATAATTTAGTTTATATTTAGAATTCTAATTATAAATCATAAATTATAAAATTTAGAATTCTAATTATAAATCATAAATTATAGAATTTAGAATTCTAATTATAAATCATAAATTATAGAATTTAGAATTCTAATTATAAATCATAAATTAGAGAATTTAGAATTCTAATTATAAATTATAAATTAGAAATTAGAAATTAGAAATTAGAATTCTAAATATGAATTAAATTATAATAGTAAATATATATATTTTTTTATAATTCTATAGTACAATATTTTTCAAAAGAAGAAAGTATTTTTCACGTTTATAATTTATAATAAATTTATAATTTATAATGACAAATTAGAATTATAAAAAAAACATATTCTTGTAGTTAATGCAATTACTAGTAGCTATTTTGATCAATATTATATTCAACTATTTTAATAAATATCTTACCTGGGACAAGTCCCTTGAAAGCAGCTTGCGCAGGCCCAGGAGGTTCCCCTTCTTTTTCCACATAAAGAACAGATTCTATGGCATCAGCAGGATCTATACTAACTTTGTAATGTGTGTAAATCCCAGCAGGATAGGGCGGCTGCCAGAGGACCAATAAAGTCGTTTCGTTTCTAAACCATACGATAAACTTCCCCGGTGTGTTGGGTTCTATAAAAGTAAGAGAAATTTGCTACCTTTCTATCAGACTACTTTTCATCAATATTCAATCAGTATGTTTTCTCTCAACAAGAAAAAAAAATGTTAATAAATACTCGAATTTAATTTAACACCCAAATAAAATTAACTCGAGGTATGTTTATAGTTCGAACAAAAATTAAAGTAGTAAAATATAGGAACAAATGATATTAAAAATAATTTTAAAAATATTTACAAGCATTCGAAGATAAGTATTCGAATATCCAGATAATAAGAGCTATAATAGACACTATACCAAAATAAAACACAAGACCGAATCATTATAAGTGATCAAAGTATTCTAATATCCGGATCATAAGAATTCCAATAGACACTATACCAAAATAAAACATAAGTATTCAAATATCTAGATAATAAGAGCTATAATAGACACTATATCAAAACAAAACAGAAGGCCGAGTTATTATGAGTGATCCAAGTATTCTAATATCCGGATCATAAGAGTTCCAATAGACACTATACCAAAATAAAACATAAGTATTCAAATATCTAGATAATAAGAGCTATAATAGACACTATATCAAAACAAAACAGAAGGCCGAGTTATTATGAGTGATCCAAGTATTCTAATATCCGGATCATAAGAGTTCCAATAGACACTATACCAAAATAAAACACAAGACCGAATCATTATGAGTGATCAAAGTATTCTAATATCCGGATCATAAGAGTTCCAATAGACACTATACCAAAATAAAACATAAGTATTCAAATATCTGGGTAATAAGAGCTATAATAGACACTATACCAAAATAAAACATAAGGCCGGGTCATTATGAGTAATCCAAGTATTCGGATATCCGGATCATAACAGTTCCAATGGACACTATACCAAAATAAAACATATGTATTCAAATATCCGAATAATAAGAGCTCTAATAGTCCCTATACCAAAATAAAACGTAAGACCAAGTCATGATGAGTGATCTAAGTATTCTAAATAATATCAGGATAATAGGAGCTCTAATAGACCATGTACCAAAATAAAACATAGAGCCAAGTCATTATGAGTGATCCAAGTATTCTAATATCCGGATCATAAGAGCTCCAATAGACGCTATACAAAAAGAAAATATAACTTGTAACAACGAAATCGTGTTAACTAAGCATGCATGTTACTCACTCGTAGTAAAGTTTCTGCTGGTGTAGGCCACGCTTTCTTTGTTGTCCAATACGGTGAAAAGTTGAAGGGAATACGTCGCCCCAGGGATGAGATCGCGCAGCACGTAGGGAACCGCATCCGTAGGGATGACGCTTGTTTTTGGATTTCCGGTGTCGCTGAAACTTTGCACCCTCAACCGGAAAGCTGAATAATTGCCCTGGGCTGGCGGCGCCCAATAGACTATCGCGGTCTTTCCATTTCGCACCGAGACGGTCAGGTTCGAGGGAGGATCCGGAGCTGCAAAATGAACCGCATTCAGTTTCATTGAATACCTCCTGTTCCCTGCGCTTATTGGAAGTAATTTGCGATGCGGCGGAGGGTGAAGTAAGAACGTGATTAAGAATGAACCTCGTTAGAAGTTTTATTGCACCGCGATAATTTGAACACAGACTGTGTTGTAACATTGACTATGAATTATTTTATCCAGAAGTTTGAGAGGAATTTTAAATATAATTATAATTTATATTATATTTATATTATATTTTAAATATAACATATATTATATTAATTTATAATTTTTATAATTTATTATAATTATAATATAATTAATATTAAATATAATTATTAATTTTAAATAATAGAGGAATGTTGCTTAAATAAAATAGATGCGACTAAATTAATTATTTGCAACTGACATCTGATGTTGCTTTTGCAAACTGGATTGCAAGATAAAAAATACATTCAAAAAAGATATTCAATTGTTATTCTAATAGCAGTCCTTTGTTTTTCGACAGTATTTGTATCGCGAAAAGAGATTTTAAAAATGTGCCAAGATTCATTTGCGTCACGTCACGCTCTACGAATTCCACAGAGGTGTAACAATGGGAACTGCTACGAAAAGCATTCAGGATGTTTATCAAGACCGTGCACCAGCTCTTCGTACGGTGAAAAAGTGGTTTGCAAAATTCAGACGTGTTGATTTTCAACTTAACGACGAATCACGTACCGGCCGACCTTCCATGATCGACGATGACGTTATGCATAACTTGTTGCAAAATAGGAACAAGATCACACAAAGCAACGGAGATCGTATGATTGATTAACACTAGAACTACCGACGATTAAAGTACACTTATTTCTACCGAAGAAATCAAAGTGAAAAGTGTATAAAATAATATGTAATACAATTCGGACAAAAGTTTATCTATATTTTTAATAGAAAATCGCGGAAAATCTATCCAAAAGCACCGTAGTTAATCTAATTAATTTAGAAAGATTCTGTAAAAAATTACGAATGGGTCATTTTGATCACTTTGGTAGTTCTAGTGTTGATAGAAAAATAATTTTACATAGCAAATTGCTTGTATTTTAACGCAATATCGGACCGAACTTTTTCATTCGCCCAATGTATAAATAAATTACTCTAATTCTCGCATGATGCTTGTCGCATCGTAATATAACGAAGCTCTCTAGAAAGCATATCGTGAACAAAGTTTCAAATTTATGTTTACGTGTTATCGCACCTGTAGTTATGGACGCAGTCCATGTCAACCAATCGTGAAGAGTGCTGTTACTATAATACAACCAAAACTCATATCTAGTGCCAGGAAGCCCGTCCCTGAACTTGATCACGTCACCAATATCGGTGGCTGCTATAGTAGTATTTGGCGGTGGATAACCAACACCAGGGCTGTAGTCTAAACGATACCAAGAGCCTCCCTGGCTCAAGTTCCCTGGTATCTCGATCGCAAGATCCGCCGAATATGTGACCTGAACAAAAAAGATTTACACTTGTTAGCATTTAAAATATAATATAATAAAAAAATAAATATATAATAAATATAATAAATATAAATATAACAAATAAAATATAAAATATACATTTAAAATTGTCTGTGAACGAAAAATGATACAAGTAGCGAAACATACAGAGTGTCCTCAAAGGTCTGCAAGTCCCTTTAAAGGATGCGTTCGAGCGTACAAAGGTTGTTGCCGTAATCTCGCGAACTTACTGGCGCTGCACCTCCAATGTTTATTTAATCACAATGGAGTCTATTTTTGTTTAAGACGCGGAAGAATTCAATAATCTCACTAATCAAACTTAATAAATGATTTATTTGAGTTCAATAGAATAAAGCGGTACGATACGACAAAGTAGAAGTAAAGTAAAGGTTGCTGGTCTAATGAAAAAATAGTAATAGTCTTTGTGGCGGCCCTCCTACGCTCCACCAACAGAGGGACCTACAAGTCCCCGCAAGTCCTCGGAAACAGTACGATTAGTACTTATACCGATCCCTCTCCTAACTTCAACATCCCCGCGTCTAAGGCACGGGCCTGCTGGGATGCCTTACTGACGAGTCCACTAGCAGGCCCCGGACGAAACGCTTCCTATCCTTTTCCTTACATCTTTCACCCGCCACCAAATCTTTTTTTGGCAATTTTGTTAGCTTCTTATATCTGACCCTGTGCGAGGGGAGTTCCATGAATTAAAGGTCCCAAGGACTACGCAGGGAAGGCCACTCCAAGGTGTCAACCAGATGGCCGGTTGAGTGACCCTCTCGAGCGTTGCCTATCCTTGGGACACAACAGGGTGAAATACACTTCCAGTATCAATACAGTGGTATAGTGATAAAATTTACCGGTACAGTCAACCCTCCTATAACGCGGTTTCCGTATAACGCCGATCAGAAATTGCGATAGCCCTCCTATAACGCGGCACTCTGAGAACGGGGTTTCCATATAACGCGGTTTCCGTATAACGCCGATCTGAAATTGCGATAGCCCTCCTATAACGCGGCACTCTGAGAACGGGGTTTCCATATAACGCGGAGCTGGAAGGGGAAGAAACTTTAGATGAGGAAGAATTGATGGAATTAATCGATGCACCTGCCTCAAATGCATTCGTAAACGAAAATAAGGAAAACGAATGGGTGCCAAATCTGAATTTACAGTATGTGAAAAAAGGGCTCGATTTGGCTAAAAAATTAAAACTTCGTTTCATTGAAACTGATCGTTCAACAGTGCGCGGCTCAAAGTTTAAAAGAGAATTAAGAAATTGCTTAGCTCCCGATAGAGAGGTTTTAGTGGAGTTAGGAAAAAAAAAAAAGCTACAATCGAAAACCAATGTGAAGATAAACCAAATGAGGAAGACATTTTGCCCGTTAAAAGAAGACGAGTTAGGCGACTCATAATTGACAGCGAGGATGAGTGTTAAAAGATTTTACAAAAGTCTTTCTTGTTTTTGTTGGAAAACAGTTCTTTTGTTTACTTTTTGTTTCATTTCTTTTATCATTTCCTTATACGAACTCTTCGATTCAATAAAAATAATTTATAATTTAATCTTTTCTTTTGTATTTCTTGGTCTCCATATAACGCGGTACGAATAGTGTGATTTTTACTAATTCTGAGTTTCTTATAGCGCGGTTTCCATACAACGCGGTAGACGGTTGCCATACAACGCGCTACGAATTAGCCTGGTTTGTACGGTTAAATCCGAGTTTCTTATAGCGCGGTTTCCATATAACGCGGTACGAATAGTGTGATTTTTACTAATTCTTAGTTTCTTATAGCGCGGTTTCCATACAACGCGGTAGACGGTTTCCATACAACGCGGTAGACGGTTTCCATACAACGCGCTACGAATTAGCCTGGTTTGTACGGTTAAATCCGAGTTTCTTATAGCCCGGTTTCCATATAACGCGGTACGCACTCACCGCGTTATAGGAGGGTTGACTGTACAGTGACACGTAACTGAAATAAAATTTTTAAAACAGAGATACATCGGTGTGTAACTTCAAAGTCACATGGAACTATAGAGGGTTAATCCAACCCTCGGTTGCGGACGTTTCAAAATAGCTTTTTTTAGTTTTACTTTCCAGTACGCAAAAAATTTTAAATGTTATTTATAATATGTATACGGTTTTGCGACAATTGTCGGTACGAGAATAATAACAAGCCTATTTATTTGTTTTATCTTGAGATATTAATACTGGTCGGTCTTTCCCGGTGGTCGAACTATCTATTTGAACTATCAAATTGAAATAACAAATACAGAATAAAACAGTTTCGATTCTAGTATAAAATTTTAGTTCCACTATTATGTCACGCTACAGGAAGTTAGATACTAATTGAATATAATTACACTTGGAAATTTATTAAACAGTAAAAACAGTACGAAAGTTCCTTACTAACACAATATCGTCGATGTAACCAACAATAGGAAAATTTTCAGACATGAATGCAGAAATGAAACTGTACAGTTAAGTATTGTATGTAAATACGAATCGTAAATGAAATAAAATCTTTTATACCTCTTATGGCATAGCGGTTCTATACATTGTATACTGTAACGGTGATCCAAGTCGTATTTCCCATAATAAATAATTTCAACTTTCTAACGGCTCTTCATTAATAATTGAATAATTCAAAAAAAAGAAGAAGAGAAAAAGAAAAACAGCAGCAAGTTACGAGACAATTGTTCGGACGATTTATACGTCCCCGTTACAATCTGCTGGCAAATTTCCAGATGGAAAGTGAGTACATTCTAGTACGAAAAGCCAGAAAGAAGACTTATAATATAATTTATCGAACCGTTGTGGCTTTTTTTTAAGCTCAACACCGGTTTTCTACGTGGATTATTTTAAGCTAGAAATTTAAATTGTGAATTCGTAGATCGGTCAGAAATATTCTTTGCACAGCTGTGATCTATCATTTCTTCACTGCTGATACTAATCATGGATACGAATAAAAAGCAATTTATCGAAATGTGATACGAGAAAGATTTGCTAGCACAACGATGGTGGAAGTTTTCGAATATCAAGACTTTTAGAATATATATTGTTTTACGGCAGATTTTTAATGCATTTAAAGGAAATTTAACAAAATATAGAAAATATAAATGATTATGTTGAATTTTATAATATCTGGTAGATGAAATAATTTTCCACCGAGGATCTATTTTATTTACTATATTCTAAAAAATTGAAATGTAATATTATAGGAACGAAACAAACTTTTAAATATTAATCATTTAATGATAAATAAATCAAATATTTAAGAAGTTCAAACAAATTCGACTTCAACTCCAAACACCGTTAAATTTCGATTTCAATTTAAATTCAACATTAAATAACTGCAATAAATGAACTAATTCAAACTAGTTTGTTAACGAAACTACAAACTCATGTAAATTTATAAAATTTCTATAAGAAATTATGAACCAGTCATTTTGACTGGTTCGGTAGTTCTACTGTTTAATATTTTATTCCCATAAAAATAATTGATAAATTTCTTATTAATTATTCGTGTTTAATAAAAATCAAATTGATCGCAAATATCGCTTAAAACAGTTCAAATTAT
>SMSQ01001587.1:31804-72126 GCA_019453375.1 Ctenoplectra terminalis
GATAAAAATAATGAGACCTGAAGAAAATTAATTTTGTGGTTAAAGAATTGTAAAAATGTATCTTTTATTTGGTATAGCAGTAAAATTTTCTAAATAGAATTGAAATAATTAATAATATTAGCATACAAAATTTGATTTATGAACATTTATGTAAAAATCGGATAAAAATAATGAGACCTGAAGAAAATTAATTTTGTGGTTAAAGAATTGTAAAAATGTATTTTTTATTTGGTATAGCAGTAAAATTTTCTAAATAGAATTGAAATAATTAATAATATTAACATACAAAATTTTATTAATGAATTTTTTGTAACATATAAAGTTTTTAATTTATAATGATTATGCAAAGTGTGTATTGCGTACATATTTCTCGTTTCATATGAATATTAATGCTATCGAGTAAAGATCACTTGACGTGACATTTTTGAAAAAGTTCACTAACCGATAAAAAAAGAAAAAAAAGCGTTGTGCAATACGAATTTAGATTAAGAGAACCAGCTCATTAATCTATAAATCGTAAATCGAGTGTGATAACATATCTGCGACATTTGAAACGTGTTTAGGCGACACGAATGCACTCTGAGATCGCTTTACGCGTATTGGTTCACCTGTCGTAATGTAATAACACAATTACATTGGAATTTAGGCGACTGTATATTGATTTAGAATCGTGAGCAAACATAGCTTGGCATACACGGCTCGTGTCATGCCTAATGAATACTAATTACACGAATGAATATGGGACAGAATCTCGTGCATATTCAAATTTCTAGAACTCTGAAACGCACAGAAGCCAAACTGATTAATTCCATTGGAATTAATTGTTTTAGTCTCTGAAAGGATAAGCATTAATCATGTGGCTTGATGTTAAACTGCAAACATTTACAGGAAATAAAACTCTAAGGAGTCTGGAAAAAATTATGCAACCAAGGGTTAATTTTAAAATAAATTATTTTAATACCACGTTAAAGATTTCTATTTCTCAAAATTAAGAAACATTTCTAATAAAATTAGAAGATGATTAGGAAGGATAAATTTCGAAGATTATTTATATTATTGATCACTTATCAGAGTTCACATATTTTTTTTCAAAATTAAAAAAATTATGCAACGATGGTTTAATTTTAAAATAAATTATTTTAATTCCACGTCAAAGATTTGCATTCCTCAGAATTAAGAAACTTTTTTAATAACATTGGAATATAATTAGTGCGAATAAATTTCAAAGATTGTTATCTTATTATTAATCACTTATGAGAGTTCACGTATTTTCTTTGAAAGTTAAAAAAATTATGCAAGGAAGGATTAATTTTAAAACAAATTATTTTAACTTTATATTAAAGATTTGTATTCCTCAGAATTAAAAAATATTTTATTCAAATTAGAATATGATTAGGAAGAATAAATTTCAAAGATTATTATCTTATCATTGATCATTTACCAGAGTTCACGTATTTTCTTTCAAAATTAAAAGAATTATGAAACGAACGGTTAATTTTTAAATCAATTATTTTAATTTCATGTTAAAAGCTAGCATTTCTCAGAATTAAGAAACACTTTTAATAAAATTGGAACATGATTAGTGCGAATAAATTTCAAAGATTGTTATCTTATCATTGATCACTCATTAAAAAAAAACTATGCAACAGTGTAAAATAATTTTAAAATAAATTAGTATTAATCCCACGTTAAAGACCTGCATTTCTCAAAATGAAGAGCCACAAATTTTAATAAAATCCGAACCTGAATGAAGCGAATAAATTTCGAAGACCATAACAGAGTTAAAACCTAAATTTATTCACGATACATTAAATAAACAAGGAATCACACCATCCTAACAAAGCCAACAATCAAAAACATTACCGCGACCCTAAACCAAAAACAAGATAAAAAAACAAAACAAAAATTTGCAACAACAAAACCCCATCGTCGATGTTTTAACAATTGGAAACTCGTATTACTCCCCCACACGTCGCATACCCTGTAAATATCGTCGTGCGATGCTTACGAATGCCTCCAACATGAAACGCTCGAGCAGGAAGATTACACGACGCAGCGAACGTTACGTGTAACGCCGATGTGTCGCGTGAAATTCCAAAGCGGCTCGTGCACGCAGCTCGATTTCCCTTGCCTCGCACAGGGAGCGTGTCTTCGCAACGCGAATTGTCGGAACTCACAATCGAGCTCGACGGTGCGAATAGAGACGCGTTCGTCGTGCCGTTTAACGAGATAAATCATAATGGAGCAGAGGGTACAACAATCTATTCGTTACGCTACCACCAGTCGGCGACCGCTAAAAATACCACGATAATTCACGCTCATATTCTGCTAGACGTGTCGTGACCACTTTTGCGCTCGGTATCGTTGATTCCGCGACAAAACTCGGTATTATATTAGGTTGTCCCAAAAGTTTCGTTCGTTGTGTTAACACATTGAAGACCAGAGACTTTTTTAAAAATCTTATTATGAGATGAAGTTAAACTCGAATAAAATTTTTACTTATCTGCTTTTACAAAACATTTACACTTACGGTAAATATCGATCTTCGTTTCAATTTTCAGTTGAAGTGGTCGCTTTTAAACGTAACTTTCTATTTACAATTACCTGTCACTTTTGTAAATTCAAAGAAACGAAATACGAGATATCTCGTGACCGGTCCTCGATGTATTAACACTAGAACTACCAAAGTGGTCAAAATGACCGATTCGTAATTTTTTACAGAATCTTTATAAATTAACTACGGTGCCTTTGGCCAGATTTTCCGCGATTTTCTATTAAAAATATAAATAAACTTTTGTCCGAATTGCGTTATATATTATTTTACACAGTTTACACTTTGATTTCTTCGGTAGAAATAAGTATACTTTAATCGTCGGTAGTTCTAGCGTTAATAAGTATTAGATGCATAACATTTTTGTTTTGCAATATATTACTCCCTCCGTCCGGAAATATGGTATACATTTCGCGGCTTTTGTTGTCCGGAAATATGATATACGTTTGGAAAAAAAATACAATAAAAGTAAAAATTAACACGACAAGTATATTATATTAACTTTTTTGGAAAAACTATAATTAAAAAAGAATAATTTTGTTACGATACTCCCTAAATTGAATTAAAATATGATTCGGTCTTATTGTACGCTTCTTTGGAACATAAATATTTTCCAGCTAGTCACCGTGTTTTAACTTGTTCTCTTTCATGCGCTGTAATCATTTTTCTAAGATACCATCACGTTGTTCTATGGTCAATTGTTTATATTTGGAATCTCTTCTTTTTAAGTTTATCAATTCTTCTTTGGAATTTTCCATATTGATTTTGCAGCGGTACCAATTTTATTTATCGTAAAAAAAACTGATCTTTGATCGTTAAGTTTTAAACCGAGAAAAACACGACACGTGTCAATTATATTAGGTTATATTACTTTTAATATATACTATAATAATATAATGAATGTTTTCATTTGTTTTCTATATTCACGATAATCTACGATTTTTTTTTTTAATGTATACCATATTTCCGGACCATATTATTATTTTATGTAGGAACCATTTTGATTTATCACCTTCCTGCATTTCTCGTTTAATAGATAAGTCTAAATATTTATATAAATACTGGCAAATGAAGCTGTTGTGCGAAGACAACGGAAGAAACTTTCGGGACAACCTAATAATATATTACGGTGCTACGTTAATACAATATTATTAGGTTGAAACGAGCGTTTGAAACTATGAAACGGGCGTTTTTTGTTTAGTCTGTGTTGAGCTGCGACTGAGAGAGATACATTGTAACGTGCGCTCGATATTTTTATTTACAAAGCTTAAAGGTATTCTTCTTACTCATTTTGTAAAATTTTTTCGCCTTTGTATCCCATTTTTATTTTATTTCTATCCTAAACCAGATGGAAACAAAACGCGACTTACATCTACTCTTCTTGTACGAGTTTAAATTAAATCATACCGCGGCTCAAGCTTCGAGAAATATTAATCGGACATTCGGAGATGGATCCACCGATGAAAAAAATGCTCAATATTGGTTCGAAAAATTTCGTTTTGGCAATTTGAGTATCGCGAATGAGCCTCGAGGAAGACCACCGGCCCGTATTGATAACGAGGAATTAAGGACGACCGTGGAATCCGATCCACGCACAGCTAGTCGAACACTTGGGTCTAAACTAGGAACCAGTCGTACAGCTGTGTTAAAACATTTGCGTGCAATAAATAAAGTAAAAAAATTGAACATAGCTGAACACAGACTAAACAGAAAACGCCCGTTTCATAGTTTACAACCTAATATTATACGAATTAAAGATGCATTCATCATCAGAGTTTTGGAAAATTAATTCCGAATTTTGTCTACTTATTGGAGAAAAAATTACGATCGATTACAGTTTTTCACTTTGATTTGAAAATGTTTTAACTAATAATTACTGTAGATGGATCGTTGTGTCGTTACAGTAATACAATAATTGGATTTAATAGTGAAATGATAACTAAACAAAATTAATTTTTTAAAATATAGATACATCAGTTTGTAACTTTTAAGTCGCACGGTCACATACTATTCTTATTTTATTGTACATTATATATTCGTAAGTAAATTTATTTCATTGGAATGGCAGGTGGTGTCGGTAGTCTCTTGGCTAAAACTTAAGTCCCAGTCCGCTACTCAGATGAATAATTGCTATTAATTAACCCTCTATAGTCCGAATTTTGTCTACTTATTGGAGAAAAAATTACGATCGATTACAGTTTTTCACTTTGAGTTGAAAATGTTTTAACTAATAATTACTGTAGATGGATCGTGGCGTCGCTACAGTAACACAGTAATACAGTAATCAAATTTAATAATGCAGTGATAACTAAAGAAAATCAATTTTTTCAAATATAGATACATCGGTTTGTAACTGTTAAATCACACGGTCCCATACAGGGTTAAAATTGAAAAAAATGATTCTGTCACAGAAGCCCGTAATTTTCATGGAACATTAATTAGAAATTGCCGAGTTAAATACGTCGCGATCCACGATTGGAAGATCCATTTTCCAAGTTTTAAATAAAATCACAGGTCATGTGCTACAGTTAAGCTCGTTTCATTATAACCCCGCTGTGTGTGATAAAAAAAGACAACCTGGGTTCTATTTAAAGAAACTCGCATTCCTTTGAAGTATTTATAATGCTTCACTCACCAATTCCTTTTGTAAAATTCTAATAAGATACGCGAATCCTTTGATGTTTCATATATATGTTAAAGTATGTGCAACAGAAATTATTTTACAACGGAAACGAGGTTGAACCTCTATCGATTAAAAATTGCTCTAAAGCTTCGTCTACATTTTTGTTAAAAAACTTTTTTAATAAAAGAATATTGTTTTAATTTAATATTTGCAAGTGTAAAAAATTAATTTTATCGACAATTGTAAAAATTAAAAATAGTGCCTTCTATAAAAACATTTTTATTTCAAGATAAATAAAAGAATAAGACATTTTTGTGAAACAAAATTTTAAATAAAAGAATATTATTTTCATTTAATCTTTTCAAATGTAAAAAAATTAATTTTGTCGACAATTCTAAAAATTAAAAATAGTGCCTTGTGTAAAAACATTTTTATTTTGTTTCGTATAGCGCAATGAATACACGTATATTTTACTGCAGAAATTTAAATAAGATATTTTTTTTTTTTTTTTATCGAACTAGCTGCTTCGATCTTTTATCGCTTGGTTCATTTATTTTTCTTTCGTTTTCACATGTTCCCGGATGTTGACCTGTTCGCTTCCACGCGCTTTTACTATTTTCATCGCTTCCTGTGAGTTTCATATATCCCTCTCAGTTTTTCTTTTGTCAAAATAAAATGATCAAATGATCAAATAGAGTAAAAGGTATTTTCTATTTTTTGTGATTCAATATTTTTCTATTCTATTTTTTGTGATTTATGATTTTTAATTAATTTCTAATTGTGCAATACGTATATGCGATATTCTCGTGATACTTTTGTCAAAATAAAATGATCAAATGTAATAGAATAAAATCTATTTTCTATTTTTTGTGATTCAATATTTTTGTTTTTTAATTAATTTCTAATTGTGCAATACGTACACACGATATTTTCGTGATACTCCGAATGTGTTCTGCAGCATTCTCGTGAAAGCGGTATCAAGGCGTATGAGAATGCATACTTTCAATGATTACTCTTAATTCCCCTTAACTTCCACCAACTAGTTCTTCAAACACGTTCCAACAATGTAGGATAGCACTTGTGAACTTAAATACAAGTACACAACCCTCGTACGACATAATACCGCGACACGATACAAATTAACAAACGAGAATACTTCTCTTGTAGCATTTGTATTGCTTCTAACAAAGAATATCACCGAGTTGACACACGCAAATTTTGATAAAATTTTTGTATAATATAGGTCTTGAAAAATGTGAGCGAAAATCTCATACCGCATAGTGAAAAAGAGAACAATTCAGAAATGCATATACACGAATCGAATAGAATATAATTGACACTGTGAAAATCGCGTTATTCGAAACGCGATATAACTATCTTTTAATATTATATTATATAAATATCTTTTAATATTAAAACTATAAACGACGCTTGTTAGAAGAAACATTGTTATATTAAGCACAGTTCTTATTTAACGTCTAGAAAAATCTTCATAGAAAAGAGGACTGATCACGCGCTATGTGTGCATTTTAGTTAATCAAATTTTATATAAATATCTTTTAATATTAAAACTAGAAACGACGCTTGTTAGAAGAAACATTGTTTTATTAAACAGAGTTCTCATTTAACGCCTAGAAAAATCTTCATAGAAAAGAGGACTGATCACGCGGACAGAGCGCTGGTACCTAAAGGATTAAGCTTGATAACTTTGGGTCGTGTAATATTTTAGAAAGCACTCGTCAAAATCCATTCTCTGTTCCTCGGGACAAGTATCGCAAAAATGTTTCTTTCGAGTGCAAAGGATTAATATCGTTAATAAACTCTGATGTCCCCTAAAAGGAGACGTTCGAGTGCAAAGGGTTAATATCGTTAATAAACTCTGATGTCCCCTAAAAGGAGACGTTCGACTGCAATGGGTTAAATTTGGAAATATCGCGAAGCATCTTGATTTTAGTCGATCACCTTAGACCATCTGTTAGTTTTTATTCGTTGGATACGGAGAAAAACGTGGCTACGCCATACAAAGCTCATCGCTCGAAACCGCGAAAATCGGCAAAAGACAAAAGCCACGCGTCCGCCTCACGGACGCGCCATCTATATCGGATGTGTGTGTTTGCCGCTAATTACCGCCAAATTCAACACCATCTTTTACATAAACAATTTGTCCAGATTCCCCCATGACTATCCTTGATTAACACTAGAACTACCGACGAATAAAGCATACTTATTTCTACCGAAAGAATCATAACGAAAGGTAAATAAAAAAATACCCGATGCAAGAGAAACAAAGCTTCGTCTACATTTTTAACAAAAAATCACGGAAAATTGTCCGCGAGATGCCATACTCAATTTATAAAATTTCTGTAAAAAATTAGGAATGGGTCATTTCGACCACTTTGGTAGTTCTAGTGTTAACCATTTGCGCTGGAAAGACGTGCCACGCACATCGAGATGTTTATATTTCAAAGTCGCGAACGAACGTCGTGCACGTCGTTCTAGCTAGTTCTCGCGAAAATAAAAATAATGCGCGTGTCACGTCGACTGTGATCGTTTGACGAAGTAGAGTTTATAGTGCATCAATATAGGAGGACCGCGCGCGCTATTAAAAACAAGCGAAGCCCGACTTCCGTTGGAAAGTCGGGCCACGAGGCAGAGTCGCTTAGAAACCGTCGAACGTGAACGACCTATTAGCCCTTAAGATTATTTTGCCATTTTAGTATTTCTTTCTTTCCAAATATATCTATCTCTTGTTTTGTTTAATTTAGTCTATACCCATTTATTTAGTAATCCTGACACCCTTAGTCCACTACAAGTTAAATACGCTATACTGCCCAAGATTATGAATAAACAAAATTAGAGTATTCTTTTGGTACGCGCAACTGTGAATTAGCTGCCAGCGCAAATGGTTAACGACGAAGAGCGCCTGGCTCGGTCGCGTCGCTTCCGCTTTTCGTCGACGCTCGAATTACACGCTTCCGATCGCAAACACGTGGCTCAAGCATGCCGCGTTTTCTTTCTAATTTACGCGAACGCCTCCAGGCAGGAAGTGACGCGCTCGTGACAACGCTTTTGTGTGATATAACGCTCGGAGTCGTTTCTATACGATTAATCAGTTATATAAGTCACAGGTATCCTTTGGCCGCAGGAAGGTCGCGGTACGCGTTGGTCGATCGACGTTGCGTAACCATTGTACGGATTTATCTTACGAGTCGGATGAAAAATTGCTTGGCGTACGACTTCTAGATGTTTCTCGCTAATTGTTAAACGCATCGGGGACGGGTGACGAAATTTGTCGCGCTTTGTATTTTGTATATTGAGAAAGTGAAAATAGTAAAGGAGGATGTATGAAAGGTTATCGTTAAGAAGTCAGCTGTTCGTTTCGAACTTTAACCCTCTCTGTAGTCTGATTTCTGTCTGCTTATCGGAGGAAAAAGTTACGATTGTTTACAGTTATTCACTTTGACTTGAAAATTTTTAGAGCGATAATTGATACAGATGGATCATGGTGTCGCTAGGATGATATAGTAATTGAATTTAATAGAACGGTGATAAATAGATAAAAGAAATTTTTTGAAATATAGATATTAGGTGTCGGAAAAAGTTGGTGTGGATTTATGTTGTAAAATATCGGTTTGTTACATTTTTAAAAAATGGGATAATAGAATAAAGAAATTGTGTAACTTACATGTATCTGCATTATCCCTCGCTTTTTTAAATTTAACAAATGAATATGGTAAGAAAATATTTGTTTTAAAGCTTACAGTTTAATCTTCTTTTTTCTGAATTAGATCTGACAATATATTAGGTGTCGGAAAAAATTCGTGTGGATTTATGCTACAAAATTCACGGAGTCTGATTGCGAGAATAATTTAACTGCTGTTTTGATCTTGTTATCATTTTTCATTTTTACAGGTTTGGGATAAGCTCGAACCAGTTTGTTACGCTCTCTTTTTAATAACAGAGAAATAAAAAAGATCAAAATTGGAACATGATTAGATCAAATATATTTGGAAGACTATTATTTTATTATTGATCGCTTATGAGAGTTCACGTATTTTCTTTGCAAATTAAAAAAATTATGCAACGACGGGTTCATTTTTAAATCAATTATTCTAATTTTGTATTAAAGGTTCGCATTCTTCAGAATTAAGAAACATTTTTAATAAAATTGGAACATGATTAGATCAAATAAATTTCGAAGTTTATTATTTTATTATTGATCACTTATCAAAGTTCATATATTTTCTTTCAAAATTAAAAAAATTATGCAACGATGGTTTAATTTTAAAATAAATTATTTTAATTCCACGTCAAAGATTTGCATTCCTCAGAATTAAGAAACTTTTTATTAAAATTAGAATATGATTAGAGGGAATAAATTTCGAAGATTAGTATCTTATCATCGATCACATATCAGGGTTCACGTACTTTCTTCCAAAATTAAAAAAACTATGCAACGATGGTTTCATTTTAAAATAAATTATTTTAATTCCATGTTAAAGACCTGCATTTCTCAAAATGAAGAACCACTTTTTATCAAATTCGAACCTGAATGAGACAAATAAATTTCGAAGACAATAACAGAGTTAAAACCTACATTTATTCGTGGTACATTAAATAAACAAAGGACCACAGCATCCTAACAAAGCTAACAATCAAAAATATTACCGTGACTTTAAACCAAAAACAAAAAAAAGAAAATAAATTAACAAGAACAAAACCCCATCGTCAATGTGTTAACAGTTGGAAACTCGTATCACTCCGCCACACTTCGATAAATAAATATTTGAAAGAGTACCTATAATAACGGTAACAATTCTCTATCCGTACCTTTTATAAAAAAAAATTACGGAAAGTCCCAAAAAATGCATCACTATAAATTTATAAAAATTCTCTGAGAAAATACGAAGAAGTCATTTTGACTGCTTTGCTACTTCCAGTGTTAAAATCAGCGTGTCACATTTAAATAGGTCACTTCCTTGCGAACAGTCTACTCTCCTCATGATTAAAAAAGTGGTTAAAAAAAGGATTCTTCCAATCCCATCGTACCTAACATCTACGTACGCGTCTCTTCGCCGTGGTTTACGGATTCGTCGCCGCTAGAGGAATTCAATATTCGTTTTGTTTCGTTCTGGTTCACGGATGAGCCCCGAATCTCTAAATAAACTATACGTCGCGTCCCTGCGTGGAATACCTGAACCCTCGTAAACGGAAAGGTCTCGGGTTTGTCAAAGACAAACATCCTCGAGAAGAACGGGGAACGTACGATCCCTTTGAATTAAACTTCAGAGAGAAAGTCCTTGCCTTCGTGAAAATTTTACTAATCGGATGGGAAAAATGTACGGTACGAATTCGAGCCGAAGGAAAGCGTTAAGAAAAAATTATTTGATGTTAGGTGGAACAAAAATTCGTTGCTTCTATTTCTTGTTAAAAATAACTAATTTTCTTTTGTAATTTTAATACTAAAATTACCAGCGACTAAGATGTACTTATTTCTATCGAAGAAATTTGAATGATAGATACATAGAAAGATGTATAATATAAGGAAGACGAAGCGTTATCTATGTTTGTAACGGAAAATTATGAAAAATCACCCAAGATGCTTCTATTTCTTGTTAAAAATAACAACACAATTTTTTTCTAATTTTTATAATATTTTATAATTTTTTTCTAATTTTCTATCGAAGAAATATGAATGAAAGGTGTATAAAAAGATATATAATTCAGGGGAGACGAAGCGTTATCTATGTTTGTAACGGAAAGTTATGAAAAATCTCCCAAGATGCTTCTATTTTTTGTTAAAAATAATTACACAAATTTTTTTTTATAATTTTTATAATATTTTATAATTTTTTTCTAATTTTCTATCGAAGAAATCTGAATGAAAGATATATAAAAAGATATATAATGCAAGGGAGACGAAGCGTTATCTATGTCTGTAACGGAAAGTTATGAAAAATCTCCCGAGAGACACCATAGTGTTTATAAAATTTTTATGAGATTTCATGAGAAATTATGAATTCGTTATTTTCACCATTTTGGTACTTGTAATATTAAAAAGACATGCAATGAAAAAGATTGAAACTGTTTCACAATTTTTTTTTTCCTTCAACGAAATGAAATTAAAGTTACTGGAAAATATATTATTAAAAATAGCAATTTAATTTAAAAATAGCTTTTAATCCAAAGAAGGTGACAAATTAAATTCTTTAAAAAAATCAGACCTTGACATTACCATGTAATTATTCAAATTTCCAAAAAAATAAAAAGTGCTCCAACTGAACGGTTGGTTTGTCGCCAAATCAATTCACACCTCGAAATCCAACTTGCTTCACCGTTTTCATACCAACTCGATCAATCTTTACGGATTACAAACGATTTAATTGCACCGACCGATACCAGTTAACGAAATTGAACAATCCAACGCTAATAACGAAATGGATGGCGAGGCCGGATAATCGTTAAGGTCGTCGTCACGCGCATTTCGCGTGACGAACACTCCTTGATGCTATCGATCGTCATTGGTCACTGCCGCTCCACGAATCTACTACATGTATAATAATTAAATTGCACATTTTTATGCAAATTTATATTTTTTGGAACACAGACAGAAAATTTATAGAGAATTGATAGAAAATTGTCTCACTTAACCAGTATTATGGTCACCATTCGTCACTGTCGCTCCACGAATCTACTACACATTTTTATGCAAATTTATATTTTTTGGAGCACAGATAGAAAATTGATAGAAAATTGTCTCACCTAACCATTATTATGGTCACCATTGGTTACTGTCGCTCCACGAATCTACTACACATTTTTATGCAAATTTATATTTTTTCGAGCACAGATAGAAAATTGATAGAAAATTGTCTCACCTAACCATTATTATGGTCACCATTGGTTACTGTCGCTCCACGAATCTACTACACATTTTTATGCAAATTTATATTTTTTCGAGCACAGATAGAAAATTGATAGAAAATTGTCTCACCTAACCATTATTATGGTCACCATTGGTTACTGTCGCTCCACGAATCTACTACACATTTTTATGCAAATTTATATTTTTTCGAGCACAGATAGAAAATTGATAGAAAATTGTCTCACCTAACCATTATTATGGTCACCATTGGTTACTGTCGCTCCACGAATCTACTACACATTTTTATGCAAATTTATATTTTTTCGAGCACAGATAGAAAATTGATAGAAAATTGTCTCACCTAACCATTATTATGGTCACCATTGGTTACTGTCGCTCCACGAATCTACTACACATTTTTATGCAAATTTATATTTTTTCGAGCACAGATAGAAAATTGATAGAAAATTGTCTCACCTAACCATTATTATGGTCACCATTGGTTACTGTCGCTCCACGAATCTACTACACATTTTTATGCAAATTTATATTTTTTCGAGCACAGATAGAAAATTGATAGAAAATTGTCTCACCTAACCAGTATTACAAAAAGCACTACATTTTTCATATTATTTTCATATTACGTGAATTGTGTGCAATTTTATACCTTTAAATTTTCTCCAAAGTTCTCGTTTAACAATTAATGCTGCATATATAAACACTGCGCGAAGAAAATGAAAGAAACTTTCCAGACAACTTGATAATTTCAATTCTAACTATCCGACTCTACGACTAACCATTCTTATTACTAACGATCCGAATATTGTATTAATTAAAAACAGAGTGATTAATAACTACAGTAATAAATTGAAATAAAACAGAAGCACCTAAGTTTCGTTTAAAGATTGAAATAAAAAATTGTTTCCACAGTTATGAATAATAAAAATGAAAGTTCTACTCCCTCGAACGTAAATAATTATATTCCTCAAGTTTGTATTTAAGATTTAATCGCCGTACAGTACAAACATGTTCCGAGATAAAACATACTGATCCTGGCTACTTAAATCGCAATAATGACAAGTAAAGGAAAAAAAGAAATATAAAAAAAAGAGAAAAAAATCACAGCTTCGATCAATTTAGTATACATATAGGACTGTCCGCGAAACTTGCAGCCACGATCATCCTTCCACGAAACGATCTAATCTGACGATGCAATATCCTGACAACAGCTGAATCCAACCAGTAATCGTTGGATAAGATCTGCATGCGCTTAACGATCCGACTTCCTGTTTACCAGATGCTCGATACGTTTCTGCAAACTTGTGCAATTCTATGTTTTATGCAACCGACGAATTCTCGAAAAATAAAATTAAAAGAAAAAAGAAAAAGGAAACATTCGAAGAAGAAAATTAAAAATAAGATCATTGCATACGTCCATGGATCCGAAAGATGTATTTCGTAACGCGTAAATGGATAAATGTGTACCGACTTCGCGTTTGCAATCGCTCAAGATTAAAATGAAGTTCTGATATTTAAAGTAAGTTGAGGAGCGATGGTTAATTTCAAATATAAGCTTTTGCTTCATTATTGTTTCAAAAGCTACATATGTTAACGATAACTATTTATGTTAACTTTAATAGGATAGCAAATGGAGAACATTGAAATATTGTATATAATTTGCGACTGGTGATTCTCACTTCTATAAATTGAAACTATAATCAAAGTTTAAATTAAACTTTATTAGTAATAGAGTGTGTCTTTGTTAGAGTTAATTGATAATTAAAGTAAAAAATATATTTGCTAAAGTGAATACATACGGATTTATAATATTAATATTAATATTAAAAATTGCTGAAAAGCGGAATATTTGGTAGCCACTTCATCTGCAAGGTTATGTCACCCGGAATTACACTAATCTAAGATTAAACAATTATTAATAAGATCAGTATTTTATAATAATATTAATATAACATTAATAAGACTAATATTTGATAATAATATTACTGTAATATTAATATGATTAATATTTGATAATAATATTAATATAATATCAATAAGAGTAATATTTTATAATAATATTAATATAATATTAATAAGAATGATATTTTATAATAATGTTACTATAATATTAATAAGACTAATATTTTATAATAATATTAATATAATATTAATAAGAGTAATATTGTATAATAATATTAATATAATATTAATAAGAATGATATTTTATAATAATGTTACTATAATATTAATAAGACTAATATTTTATAATAATATTAATATAATATTAATAAGATTAATATTTGATAATAATATTAATATAATATCAATAAGAGTAATATTGTATAATAATATTAATATAATATTAATAAGAATGATATTTTATAATAATGTTACTATAATATTAATAAGAGTAATATTTGATAATAATATTACCATAATATTAATAAGAGTAATATTTTATAATAATATTACTATAATATTAATGTTAATATAATATTAATATAATATGATACAATATTAATATTTAATAATAATTAAATAAGATTAATAATTTATTAATCCCTTGCGCCACCATTTAACCGAGCAAAATCCGGGACAGAAGTGTAATGGCCGGCGCTCGCTGAACGTTACTATCAAGATTGTTTACGTTTAGCCTTTATTTTCATTAGCCGTTTTCTAGAAATTTGACACCGCGAGTCTCACTGGTAACATTCATATTTAACTCAAGACTGTGACCACGAGTCTCACTCGCGATATTTATGTTTGACCCGAAAGTGTGATCACGAGTTAGACTCGTCAAAGTATATCAAGAGCTTAATAATAACCCCAAATTATTTACTTAATCAATCCCACATACCGAAAGCCCAATACCACAATAAACAAAAAAAGAAGCTAAACAAATCCTGAAAAAGAACCAAAATTAAATAAACCGATTAATTTCTACATCCAGCGAAACGATCGTCTCTTCTTTTTAATTCCATTCGCAAATATACTTTCACAGCAATTTTCCTAACAAAATTTTCCCTATAAAAAACTAATTATTCGACTCTTTAACAATTATAGCAAGAAAATGAAGCAGCGTCTACAAATGATCTGCCTACAATTGGAAAGTGCCTGCATCGTTAAAGAAAAGAAAAAAAAAAACAAATTTCGTTCCAACTCGCAAGACCGAGTTCTTGAGCGAGAAATAGAAACCGTGGCGAAACCATGACACGATTAATCGGTAAAGGGGCGATGCAAGAAACGAACAATTTTCCAGCGCGTTTAGGCGAGAAATGCGAGCGTTGAGCGTTCCAGTCTGTTCGACGAAAACGCGTACGCTCGCGTAACATTTTGGCTTTGCGCAATTTAAAGGTTTACGCAATCGGCGACTACGGTCGTGCAACTTCTGAAATGCGCCGAGTGTGAAAATTTTTAACAGCAACATGTTAATTGATTTCCAAACAACGATATTCCGGTTATTCTGGTCGTGATCTATTGCAGCCACTGCGATTCAGTGTTTTTCGCGCGGTCACGATTTCGAAGAAAATTTCAATTTGGAAAGAATGAAATTATTGTTGTTTCCTAAGGATTATTAAGTTCGAATCTATCAACCATCTTCATCAAAATTTTTTTTCTGGAACATACCTCGTAATTAAGTTATTTTGTATTTCTGTAGAGATAATCAAAAGATTGAGTAATATCGAAAAGTAGGTAATATAAAATATTTGATATTATTACAAAAGCATTATATCATAACATTTTGGTATCGTAATACTAATCTTGACATGGATCTTGTGTCTTTTTAGATACAATCATGATTCATTTTTCTTAAAAAATTTGTTAATGGTTGCATTAGTAAACGTTTAATTCTTTGTATTGTAAGTGAGATTTGGTGCGATGTGACTAATTTATCATTGATAATACATATCTTATCTTTTATAATGTTTCCTTGAATAAATTTTTTGATGAGAAAAAATTTGATCGTTAATAATTATCATTATTATTATTAGTATTATTCTATTATTATCAGTTGTGATAGGTCACTTATTTTCTTTCAAAATTAAAAAAATTATGCAACAAAGGATTAATTTTAAAATCAATTATTTAAATTTTATATTAAAGGTTTGCATTCTTAAAAATTAAGAAATATTTTTAATAAAATTGGAACATGATTAGTGCGAATAAATTTCGAATTTTGATCACTTATGAGAGTTCACCTACTTTCTTTCAAAGTTAAAAAAATTAAGCAACGAAGGATTAATTTTAAAATCAATTATTTAAATTTTATATTAAAAGTTTGCATTCCTTAAAATTAAGAAACATTTTTAATAAAATTGGAACATGATTACTGCGAATAAATTTCGAATTTTGATCACTTATGAGAGTTCACCTATTTTCTTTCAAAATTAAAAAAATTACGCAACGAACGATTAATTTTAAAACAAATTATTTTAATTCCACGTTAAAGACTTGCATTCCTCAGAATTAAGAAACATTGTTAACAAAATTGGAACACGATGAGGGCGATAAATTTCGAAAGTCATAGCAGAGTTTAAACCTATATCTCTTCGTGGCACGTTAAATAAACAAAGGATCACAGGAACGTAACGAAATGCATAAATCATGTAAATCATAAGACGCTACACGTTTTCGCGTCAATCGTCAATTTAATGATCCCGGATGCGTTATACCTGCTGAGACTGTGTTAAACACAAACAATACGTCCACGCTCTTGGAAAATCCGACTTATATGCAAACGATAATTACATTGGTTCCAAGTACAATTTGCCGAAGATCACGTGAGGTTGATTCATTTAACGACCAGTTTGTTTTTCATTTTTCATATACATTCTTTTAAATTATCGTATAAAAGCAACCTGTGCGTTACAGCAGCCGTGTATTTCACGTTTACAGCAGGCACTATAGCCTACGTCTGCTTAAATTTTAATACGCCACAAAGATGCTCGCGCACTTAATTAATAAACGTTTAATAAAATGCCGATTCCAGGGGATTAACGAAGTGCAAGATTTTTATATTTTACGCCACACCGTTTCGACCATGAACGTTTCTAAACTTATCATCTGTACAGGTGAACGCGTAAGCTATGCGTTCCACTAGATTTGCAGGGGATTTTAACGCTCAAATTTTGTTGAAGAACGCAAAAAGTTTCAGATTCCAACGCTTTCGCGAGTAAACTAGATTTTAGTAACAATATGAACTGTAATTAAATAAATGCACCAGATTTTTAGTCTTGCGTACTTTACAGTTTTGTGAAATTGAAAATTGGACTATAATTGAATTTAAAAATTAGTGAGAAAAGTAAAGTTATAGTACAATTTTAATCTAAACTGTAATTTCAATTATAGTGTACCAACAGCTGTCTTGTATTTCAATTAAAAATTTTATAAAAGATTTCTTGTTACAATTAATAATTATTTAATTAAATACATTTTAAAAATTAAGTGCACCAATTTTAATCTAAACTGTAATTTCAATTATGGTATACCAACAGCTGTCTTTTATTTTAATTTTAAATTTTATAACACATTTATTTTTATAATTAATAATTATTTAATTAAATTCATTTTAAAAATTAACTACAACAATTTTAATCTAAACTGTAATTTCAATTATCGTGTACCAACAGCTGTCTTCTATTTCAATTAAAAATTTTATAACACATTTCTTGTTACAATTAATAATTATTTAATTAAGTCCAATCTTTACAATGAACTGTCCCAATTTTAATCTAAACTATAATTTCAATTATCCTATACCAACATCTGTCTTCTATTTTAGTTTTAACTTTTATAACACATTTCTTATTACAATTAATAATTCTTTAATTAAATACATTTTAAAAATTAACTGTCCCAATTTTAATCTAAACTATAATTTCAATTATAGTATAGCAACAACTGTCTTCTATTTTAATTTTTTATTTTGTAACACATTTCTTATTAAAATTAATAATTATTTAATCAAATACATCTTAAAAATTACCGAAAAAATTAAAGTAATAACAGCTGTTTTTAAATTTATTTCTAAAATAACAAAACATTTTTTTTTTCTTTATCATAGCCGGTCTAAAACTTCAACTTTAACATATTACAAAAACGTTCAAGTATCTTTTTCAGAAGCTTGCCGTGCGAAACATTCGCGTTTTCCTGGGAACTCTTTCAACAGACGTCATTATGCCTCGGTATCGATTGCATTAACTACGTGTATTATACAGGAACCCACGCAAAACGCGTTTCTAGGTGTCTAAGCTGGACTCGCGTAATTATGCACGGTGTAACGGAACTCCGCGAACACCATACGGTTTGAACCACACGGCTCGAAAGAGCGGAGGCGGCCGAGAACGGTTCTTCTTCGACCGAGCATAAAACGCTTTTAATTTACTCGAACGTGAAGATCGCGAAACGTTCGCGAGCAGATTGTCGTCCGTCGCGTTGAAAATCATCCTCTGGCGCTTGAAAATTTCACCCGTGACGTCTTACTGATTACGGCTCCATTGTATGGACTTTCACAATAAAAATGGTTTCCCGACACGCCAGATGCAGATTAGCGAAAGGTAGTTCCCTTGAGGAGCGAGTAAATTGTTCATGGCAGAGGAATGCGTAAGATGGCCAGAAACCTCGAACATCTTGACCTTTCTGAACTGTTAACCCTGCTATTGTCTTCGAGATATTTTTTATTAAATCGGAATGTCGTTTCTTTAATTTTGCTGTGGTCTTCGAGATAATTTTTTTATGCAATCGGAATCTCGTTTCTTTAATTTTGCTGTGGCCTTCGAGGTTTATTTGTCTAAATCATCCTCTGATTTCTTTAAAGATGTCTTCTAATTTTGAGAAATGCAAATTTCAAGGTAAATTTAAAACGAGAAATTGTGCATATTAAAAAATTTATATTTTTTATTGATGCGAAGTAACTCTATTAATTTTATTATTATTTTAGAGATATTTTTTATCCAATCTTGCTCTCATATTTTTTTTTAACTCTGTTTAACCGTACTCTTATTTCTTTAAAAAAAATATCTAATTTTAAGAAATGCAAACTTTCAACGTAATTGATAATTAATAAAACATATTAAATGATTTCTATTATTTATCGATATCATACTATTGTTTTCAGAATATTTTTTATCCAATCTTGCTGTCGTATTTTTTTTAAGTCGGTTTAACAATACAATAATTTCTTTAAAAAAGTTTTGTAATTTTGAAACATGCAAATTTTCAAGGTAAAATTTAAATGAGAAGTTGTGCATATTAAATGATTTCTAATGTTTATTGATGCGTGTGAAGTAACTGTATTAACCCTACTATTGTTTTCAAAATATTTTTGATCCAATCTTGCTCTCATATTTTTTTTAACTCGGTTTAACAATACTCTTATTTCTTTAAAAAAGTTTGATGATTTTTATTAGTTTGAAATAATGAACAAAAATTGTGTATACAACCGCATGGAAATTGTTTTAATTAAATATATAATGTTTTTTAAAGAAACTACGTATGGTTAGTGTTTGATTCAAGGAAAGAATGTTTATAAGCGCAGATCTAATATATTTGTTTCAAACTTGTAAAGATTCTTAGAGACAAAGAAGTAATAATAAGTAGGTATTCTTAATACAAGACCTTGTATGAAAAGGATCGAAAGTGATTTGAAAGTGCTTTCGGTAAACATGAATACCATTCAAATTATGGAAATATGTTACAACTTTGATGAGAATTTAAAGACCGCGAGATAAGATAACGTAAGTTATAATTAGAAGTTTTTAATTTAGAAAATTACTAGAACTATACCGAACAAACGCCTCCTAAAGCCTTTTGAATTTATAATTCCATGAATAGCATAATATCCTTTTAACTTAATAATAGGAGAACTACATCATTCAGACTGAAAAACACTTTTAACATTAATCTTTGCAGATTAATGTTAGAACCCAAGCGAAATATATTTGAATAATAATTCGAACCAATTCACTAAAGATTTATATGATTTATCTTTATCTAAATGGTTTTAAATTTCACAGGACTATTGTGAAAATAAATTATTTATATTTATGTCTCGGAAGGAAAAAGAAAAGTTATAACTCTTTACAATTTTTTATTTATTTTTTTAACATGCTAAAATGAGAAAAAAGAATATTTTAATTGATCGAAATATAAAATTTAAGTCTGAACTTAACCTCTGAAGAAAATTACCCGTCGCCATTGTGGCGCTAGTGGAATGGTGGGAATTAACACTAAAATTGCCGAAGTGATTAAAATGACTTATTTACAATTTCTTATATAAGTTCTATAAATTTACAATAATGCAATTTAAAAAATGATTTATGTTTTTCTGTAACCAATATGAATGCAGATTTATTCCCCTTGCATTTTATATTTTTTTTAAATTAAAGTTTGTGGAGAAGCTTAGTATTTTTTAGAAATTTATGCAGTGTCTTATTTTTATTAGTGTTGTTTTCTTTGATACGTCACGTTTTCTAAAATTGGTTCAACAAGAAAGTATCGAAGAACATAATAACCATCGATGATTTATTCCCCTTGCATTTTATATTTTTTTCAAATACCTATTATTTTTAATTCTTTGCTAGAAATATATTAGGTTGTCCCGAAAGTTCCTTTCGTTATCTTCACGTAGTAGTTTCATCCAGCAGTGTATAAATAAACATTCAGCCTTATTTGTTAAACGATAGATGCAGGGAAAAAATAGAGCAAAATGAATCCTGTATAAAATAATAATACACTGTAAAACATAAAATATCATGCATCCATTACTCGCTAATAAAATGAAAGAAACTTTCGGGACAACCTGATATATTTCTAGCAAAGAATTTAAAATAATAGGTATTTGAAAAAAATATAAAATGCAAGGGGAATAAATCATCGATGGTTATTACGTTCTTCGATACTTTCTTGTTGAACCAATTTTGACGTATCGAAGAAAATAACACTAATAAAAATAAGACACTGCATAAATTTCTAAAAAATACTAAGCTTCTCCACAAACTTTAATTCTCCAACAAACATTTTCTCTACAAACTGAGCCGCTAATAATCCAACTTGGTGTTCGATACGGCTCAGAATAAACAATTTAAAAAAAAAAGTCATTCTCGGAAACGACAAATATTTACGAACAAAAATTCCATACAAGATTTACCAAACCCAATCGAACTTTCGTAACTCGTATTTTTAGTTCAACGTAAGCATACAAATATTTCACTTTTACTTAAATCTAAATAAATTCAATAAAGCTATCGAAAAATGTATGTTTCATACGTTTGCGAGAGAAGTGGAACACGTGTATTATGCATAAATAAAATTCTACACAGGACACAAGGAGGAGGATCGCGACAGACGTTTCTTGCTAGACTTCGACAAAAACGCAGACATTCGAGCAAACGGATGAACCAAACATTTTCTCACACTTTAAAATCCCATGGTGCCAGTCGTGAGTTTAATACGCCATTAAACGCGTCGTTGCAATGTCTCGAAAAAAATATTGGTCGACATTTTTAATCGCGATGATTGAAACTTTACAGAGACGCCTATCCAAAATATCAAAATAATTCTTAACACTAAACCTACCGACGATTAAACTATACCTGCTTGTATCAAAGAAATTACAACAATAGATACTTGGAAAAATACACAATGCTGGAGAAACAAATCTATATATTTTACGGAAAATCACAAAAAAATATTCAAAAGTGTACCGTTCGAAACGGTCATTTGACCGCTTTGGTGGGTTTAGTGTTAACGAAAATATAGTTTTGCTGATTCTTTTTAGAAAATTTTATATTTTTATTTGACAAGTTAAAAAAGNCAATAGAGACTTGGAAAAATACACAATGCTGGAGAAACAAATCTATATATTTTACGGAAAATCACAAAAAAATATTCAAAAGTGTACCGTTCGAAACGGTCATTTGACCGCTTTGGTGGGTTTAGTGTTAACGAAAATATAGTTTTGCTGATTCTTTTTAGAAAATTTTATATTTTTATTTGACAAGTTAAAAAAGAAAAAAAATTCAAATGAATAGAACGAGATATATCAATAGTACACCTTTCGTTACGTCTGCCTATTCGCATATTGTTTCTATCTTTAGACATTATTTCACTGCAACACGAACGAGTCGATTATGCAATTCGTGTCACGTGCTATTGTTCGGATCGCTTCCTAAAAATTCTAATTCGTTGAGAATGTTCCCACGCGCGAAAAACCGTGCAGTTTTCATTGTGGATTTCCACGACGTTCTGCGCGCAAGGGTAGATTAAATCGCGCGGTGTAGAAAAAAAAGAAAAAAAAAAAACAAATGATGCACCACGTGCAACCGAAGGATCCCAGAATTCTGACGTCATTGGGAGTAAAAGAAAAGTTGCCGACTGGTTCTCCGAACGAGCTCTTTCGCCCGTTCTTTTTCTCACGCATACGTTACGTATCCGCGTTTAAACTTCCCCCATCCTGTTCTTGAACTAGCTTCTGTTTTTTATTTTTTATTACAAGTAACCTAATTTTCAATTTTTTATTACAAGTAGCCTTTTTTTATATTTTATTACAAATAGCCTTTTTTTATATTTATTATAAGTAGCCTTTCTCTTTATTTTTTATTACAAATAATAAGCGTTTTAATAAATACACAGTACTATAGTTTTCGATCTGATCTTCTCTTTTAAACGCACGATTCGTCACGCCTGATTCCTACATTTTTCTTTTTTTTTCTATGAAGGCTGATTTAATTGCATTATACTCGCACGAACGACACTATCAGATTTTTTTCTTTATTGGGTATTAACGTCACGTTAACAGCGCATAGATGGTTATTAGCGAGGGTGATTTGAGGTAAATATGTGTGCCATTAGAGTTAATCGATATTAGAGCTAATCGCGCAAATATAAATCAAACGAATAATATATTCGGAATCAAAATCGCACAGCTATGTTTTGCAACACGTTCTTATTTTCTAATGTTTTCTCAAACAAAAATGGGCTAACATACACTACCGTCCATAAATATTCAACAACCTTCAGTTTCTCTAAAATATACAAAATATGTTTGAAATAAGGTATTTCAATGTAACTTTTATCAAATTATTTCTCTCTTACACTCATATAAAGATCCCTCTGTTTTTAGAGAGATTTTCTGTAATTTTATACTAAAAATATATATTTTTATGTACTTTTTTTTTTTATTTCTTTGACAGAAATAAGTGTACTTTAATAGTAGAATCATGGAATGGTTAAAAAGAGTAATTCGTTATTTCTTACAAAATTTTATAAATTAATTGTGGTATCTTTATAGAGATTTTTTGAGATTTTATGTTAAAAATATAGATAACTGTATACATCATTTATAATATATTTTTATGTACCTTTCTTTTTTATTTCTTTGACAGAAATAAGTGTACTTTAATAGTAGAATCATGGAATGGTAAAAATGTGTAATTCGTTATTTCTTAGAGAAATTTTATAAATTATCTGTGGTGTCTTTAGAGAGATTTTGTGTGATTTTAAGTTACAAATATAAGTAACGGTACACGTCCTTTATAATATGCATTTTTTCCTACCTTTCTTTTTAAGTTCTTTGACAGAAATAAGTGTACTTTAATAATAGAATCATGGAATGGTTTAAATGACTAATTCGTTATTTTTTAGAAAAATTTTATAAATTTATTGTGGTGTCTTTAGAGAGATTTTCTGTAATTTTATATTAAAAATATAGATAACGTTTTGTCCCTTTTACAATATCCTTTTTTTCACGCACCTTTAAATTTTATTTCTTCCGGTAAAAATAATAACTTCAATGTATAGAATTTAATAGTAACGTATGAATTATAAAAATGTATTCAAATCAGAATCTGTGCCATGAATGCGACTCGATATAACAGGGGATGGCTTCTATGTCAATTATATAAATTTATTATTATTATACATTATAATCTTGACATAATATTTCTGAGCTAATTCCACAAAGCGGTCAAATACTTATGGACGATAATGTACCATCCACACGAATTTCAAAGCATTCGCAATGGCGCGAATTGCAAACTCGCTGATTAACATATTCCATTGGGAATTAAATTTTATGATAGAACATTGAATCGCTCAAGAAGGAGAATATTTGAAATACTTTGTAATTACCATTGAGATTTTCCGTTGAAGCTGTTCTTTGGTTATGTTATCGTTTTATCGTAACGAAACATGAAATATTGTTTTTACAGGAACGTTGCTTGAAAAGTGAAAGTTGCTGATTGTGAGGGAAGATCACGATTCAACTGTAGTTTCTAGCGACTCATTTCAATGAATGTATCGAAGCAAACCGGATTCGTGGATTAATTGTTATATAATTCTCAAACGATTGGCAAAGATCAATTATATTTAATGAACTCAGGGAGACCTTAATTGTTTGAACAAAAATGTGCAGTACAATTTTACAAATGTTTTTTAATCGTAAAACTTGTACCATAATTTTGATATGTTCGAGGTATTTATTTTAATGATTGAGAAGTTGATTAAAATTCTGATGAATTCTTTGAAATGTAATTGATGATTCGTTAGTTATAAATTTGTAAATTTTGAACGAGAACAATGATACATTGTGATATATAAAATTGTAGATTGTTTCTTTTGTTGCAATGAATGGAAATTATCTTATGTTTCTTAATTTATGGTTTCAATATTTTATAAACTAACTTATGTTTTCTTATTATAAATTTATGGAAAAATAGCTTTCACTGATATAAATAAAAAAATATAAAAAAAGTATAAATAAAAATATAAATAAAAAAATGAAAATAACTTTCAAATATAAAATAATGTTCGGCTAACTTATGTTTCCTTATTTTAAATTTATGGAAAAATAGCTTTCACTGATATAAATATAAAAATATAAGTATAAATAAAAAAATATAAACGTAAATAAAAAGATATAAATAAAATATAAAGTGATGTTCAATAATCATATTTGCATGACAACAATAACATCACAGTAATACATAATCGTTTTCATCGTAAAAAGAATTAAATAAATTATTAAATAAAAATTTAATTTATATACAGCAATGTCAATTTATTATTCCTAACCATTGTTATTCTCGACAAATTTCTCTTTCTCCTTTTCTACCATTTTACAATGCTCGTAACAATTTAATTCAGCGATATAAAAATTCCTATCTAACAACACAAAAGTATTTAAAAAGCAAAATGTGATTACATCAGATGTAAAAGAGCTACAAATTTTTCACACCGAACAATACCACCACTTCCGGCCGTGTGTTCCAGTTACTGAATAAACTACATTTTATTAATTACGTACTACTTTCATCGCGCTAACGTTGCCCCAACTACTTCACGTACTTTAATTAATATACTTATCATCTTTCCGGTTCAAGTATCGACCTAGGAGATATAGAGTGAATCACCAAAGTATTCGTACTCTCTTAATCATTCACTTTTCGATATATTAATACCGTTCTAAAACAATTACGATAAAACTCATTCAACAAAAAAATATTGCAAGAATATTTAATAAATTTAACATACTCATCCACAACTAATACTGTGCGTAAAATTTATAACCGTAATACAAAAACTGGGTAACAAAATAAGAAACTAGATTCGTAAATTTCTAGAAGACTGAATAATCAATTGAAAATACACAAAAATATACAGAACTTAAAAAACGGACAATTTCTGCTAAAAAGTGGAATTGTCCTGCAACTGCATTGACGCTAAATTATAATACTGGTCCTTTTATCTTTTCAATAACACAATGGTAACATTGCACGAGTAACTACACGGTATTAAAAAAAAAGGAATATAAAACTTTAATATGTTGATTTCCATGGGGGGGCTACCGTTGACCGGAACTCACCAATAGCGCCATAGCGGTCGCCAATGACAAGATGGCGGTGACAATATCAGCAAAAAAATTCAAATGAATCGTGACAACCGTAAAATTCTCACACACTCTTCGTCCAGTTCCCACAGCACTAAACTTTCGTAATTACATAAAGATACTAAGTAGTAGAAAATTTTCTGTACCCAGGCTTAATTAATCGTTACGTAAATTCCAAAGCGTGCAAGCAACTCAATAAGTACAGCGAAACATTCTTTTCCTTTTAATTCCACGAGACAAAAAAAACTATCCAACTATCATCCAAGAATTAATAAACCAGCAATTTCAACAGCACACCAGAAGATATCGAAAGAATTCCCCAACGCATCGCTCGAGCGAGCAATATTCGACTCGCGTCGAAGGAAACGCGCACGGCATGCGTATCTGGCGAGCCGATTAGAATTTTCCTTCGCGCCGATCAAGCGTCGCGCGTTCCTCGATTAGAGTAGCTCTACTGCCGTCTTTTTTTTTTTTTTCCACCGAAGTTATTCATCGCGCGTACCACGATCTCGAAGCGTGAAGACGATATTACCGGCGAGATCCCCGTACCAAGCGGCTCGCTGATTTATTTCTCCCGTCTGCTCTATTTTCGTTGTGCACGCGGTCGCATCCTCCCTGGCTAGGCCAGGATGTACTCCAAGCCCACATCCGGATGCGAGACCGGAGCAACGAGCGACAGACAACCACGTGCGGCCTCTGCACTTGCCCTTGCACGCATTTTCGAGCACGACTTACGACTCGATGCTGTCCGACCTAAGTTCCGGTGCTTAGACCGGCTCGATTTACGATTAGCGCTTCCTGTCACGGTTTACCGTGTTGTAAGCGGACCATGAATGTTTATGCAGGTATAATGTATGGTAATGTGCAAAATATATTTGCGTTTTATACGGGAATTAAAGCGTTAAAGCGGTTAAAACGAGTAATTCGTTATTTCTTGGAGAAATTTTGTAAATTAATTGTGGTGTCTTTGGAGAGATTTTGGGGGATTTTGTGTTAAAAATATAGGTAACTGTATATATCATTTATAATGTATTTTTATGTACCTTTGTTTTTTATTTGTTTGGCAGAAATAAGTGTGCTTTAATAGTAGAATCATGGAATGGTTAAAATGAGTAATTCGTTATTTCTTGGAGAAATTTTGTAAATTAATTGTGGTGTCTTTGGAGAGATTTTGAAGGATTTTGTGTTAAAAATATAGGTAACTGTATATATCATTTATAATATATTTTTATGTACCTTTGTTTTTTATTTCTTTGGTAGAAATAAGTATACTTTAATAGTAGAATCATGGAATGGTAAAAATGTGTAATTCGTTATTTCTTAGAGAAATTTTATAAATTATCTGTGGTGTCTTTAGAGAGATTTTGTGTGATTTTAGGTTACAAATATAAGTAACGGTACACGTCCTTTATAATATGCATTTTTTCCTACCTTTCTTTTTAAGTTCTTTGACAGAAATAAGTGTACTTTAATAATAGAATCATGGAATGGTTTAAATGACTAATTCGTTATTTCTTAGAGAAATTTTATAAATTAATTGTGGTGTCTTTAGAGAGATTTTCTGTAATTTTATATTAAAAATATATATAACAGTTTGTCACTTTTACAATATACATTTTTTCACACATCTTTCAATTTTATTTCTTCCGGTAGAAATAATAATAACTTCAATGTATAGAATTTAATAGTAACGTGTGATTTATAAAAGACAAAATTTTGTCATAAATACAGCCCGTGCTTATTGTATTCAAATCAGAATCTGTGCCATGAATACGACTCGATGTATACAGGGGATGGGATTGATTGATTAACTTGAAAGGAAAAAGCACGTTCAACATTTCGTGGCGTACGAATGTCGAGTGCGCGCATTCGCGTGAATTTCTGGGTCACCATCCTGGTAGGTCGCAAACTTTTACGCGACACGCGAACCAATGAATAAAGAGCACAGCGTACACGCGTTGTCGTTACACTAAATGCAAACTGATTGCTTGTCACATGCACGCTGGTTACACGCAATGCGATCGTCAATATCGTTACAATTCCGAGCCGATAACGCGCAGAGCTAAATCAAAGCATCCGTTGCTCGACTCTTTTATAACGCTGCCTATTTCATTTTGAAATTAACGATAATAAACTAATAAAATTAATCGAATAATAAATAAAATGAAATAAATGACAAAAACGTAATACAAATATAAAAAGAGAATAAAATCGTATAAACTTGAAAAATTATTTTTACAATCTTTTCTTTCTTTTTCTTCTTTCTTTTTAATTAATTGCTTAACCCTCTATAGCCCGAAATTTGTCTGCTTATTGGAAAAAAAATTACGATTCATTACAGTTTTTCACTTCGATTTGAAAATGTTTAAACTAATAATTACTGTAGATGGATCGTGGTGTCGCTACAGTAACACAGTAATCAAATTGAATAGCGCAGTGATAACTAAACAAAATTAATTTTTTAAAATATAGATATATCAGTTTGTAACATTTAAGTCACACGGTCTCATAGAGAGTTAAGATCACATGAATCTTTTAAGTTATTAGTGACCACAGCTAATTTAGAACGGTGACACGCACGTATAAATTTTACAATTAATGGTTTAACACTAGAACTACCAAAGTGGTCAAAATGACCCATTCGTAATTTTTTACAGAATCTTTATAAATTAACCCCTTGGCTTAAGATTTCTTCAATCTTCATATATATTAGCGATAGTTATTCACGTCTTTGACACTCTGTCAAACGCAAAGTATCGAAATATTACACGTATTTTGTATTCGCTAATTTTCAACATTCTATATTTAGGGAGATGTACTCAATATCTAATTAACCCCTTGGCTTACTATTTCTTCGATCTTCATACATATCAGCGATAGTTATTCACGTCTTTGACACTCTGTCAAACGCAAAGTATCGAAATATTACACGTATTTTGTATTTGCTAATTTTCAATATTGTAAATTTAAATTACGGTTAAAGCTAAAATTGAACTTTATCATAAATATTGCGTGTTTTTATTGCATTTTATCCAGAATCGACGCCACGAGTGTGACTCGTGGTTATAGGGCAAAGGGTTAACTACGGTGCCTTTGAGCAGATTTTCCGCGATTTTCTATTACAAATATAGATAAACTTCTGTCTGAATTGCATTGCATATTATTTTATATACTTTCCACTTTGATTTCTTCGGTAGAAATAAGTATACTTTAATCGTCGGTAGTTCTGGTGTTAATTACACCATTTTGTGAACACATAAGGAACTCTAAATCCACGAAACGAAATTTTAAGTGAGCGACTAATTGTAAGCTTTAAATAGCAATAAATTTCGGAATAAAGTACTGTATTCACGAAGATAATATGTTTTGAGTAAACGACTAAGCTTATACCAACGATAAATTTTTAGATAAAGATACACAAAAGATAAGTATGATATATTATTTTATACTTCTCAGATTTAGAAGAATGTGAATCATAGGAACCATCTTCAGAACATACGACTATTTATCTCTTTCACGTAAACCTTCTATTTATTTATTTATCTTATTGATTTTTCTATCGCTTCTTTTCTCATTCTTTCTGGAGACGAGGTTTTAACGATCAGGAAATTATGAGAGCGTAACTGGTAGCTTTTATATAGCTGTACGAAGAAAAAATTTCACCGAAAACCGATTTAGGACTGAAATGAAGTAAATTTTCTTCTAAACGCGTGAATAATTGCGATAATTATTTCGATTTGCGTTAACGATGATAGTTCTAAGAAAATATTTAATGACCGTAATGATTGGCTTCGTGTTTGATTTACGACTTCCATTTTAAATAACTTTATTTTATGATTTCCTTAAAATACACAAATTTTATTTTCAAACATATTTTTTGTTAAGTTTTTCATATTTTTGAGAATAAAAATGACATTTCTACAGCTTTTATTTTATTTAATACTTCGCGCTACTATTTAACTGCTTGAAAATATTAGTAAATATATTAAATTTAAAAAATATAATACTCGATATTAAATTTACAGTTAAAAATAAGGTATTGGTATTAAACTTGCCAAAAAGACTGAAAATGGTGATAAAATCTACAATTTCACGCGGAAAATATAAATAATTAATAATCAGAATGCTGTAAAATCTTTTAAAAAATTGTTTAATGTCTTATTAATAACCTTATAACCTTTTGTAAAAAATATTACGAAAAACATCAAAGTTAAATGAAGTAATAAATAGCAACTATCATTACCAGCTAAGAATAAAACATAAAGCTTTATATCATCTTTTCTCATTTATCTAAATCCTCGTATTACTACTATTCATTGATACCCTCGCAAACATATAGCAGCATAATTTTAGAAGCTTCCTTCCGGCCGTCACGCCTCTTTCAAAGCATTCTACCTATCGATTGACAAACAGGAAAAAACGTTCCCCTCGGACCATCGTTTACAGTAAATCGAATCTTTCCATCAAAAGCAGGAGCTTATTTTTACCTCGACAGGGGTCAAACTACCTACGAACGAGAAAGGGTACGCATTAGTGGAAAATCTTTCGTCTCGGGTAATAAACCTATTACTTTCCGTTACATTTACTCGACGTAAAATAAATCTATATGTTTTTGTTACTTACAGAAACCATTTTAAATAAATAATATTTATTGAACCGTAAAAATAGAGCAAAATCAGGAACCAAGGAAAAAAATTCTATCAATCTCCTGGCAGATATAAAATTGTTCCAGGTAACAAATCTAGTACTTTTCTTTAAATTTACTCGGCGTAAAATAAATCTATATGTTTTTGTTATATTCAGAGAACCGTAAACATAGACCACAATTAGAAACCAAGAAAAAGATTGTGTCTGCCTATTACGAATAGAAAATTATCCCAGGTAATAAATCTAGTACTTTTCTTTAAATTTATTCGACCTGAAATAAATCTATACCTTTCCTTGCTTACAGAAACCATTCTAAATAAATAATATTCAGAGAAGCGTAAAAATAGACCAGAATTAGAAACTAAGAAAAAGATTGTGTCTACCTATTACGAATAGAAAATTATCCCAGGTAATAAATTTAGTACTTTTCTTTAAGTTTACTCAACGTGAAATAAATCTATACCTTTTCATACTTACAAAAACCATTCTAAATAGAAGATATTCAAAGAACTTGAAAAATGGACCAAAACTAGAAACCAAACAGGTTTTATGCCCCTACCGCGAATAGAAAATATTCGGAGAACCTTTTATAAAGCAAGACGAAACCGCAAAACCGAGAAAACTCTGCCCATCGATCCACCAAAAAAGAAAACTCCCCTCGAACGTCATTTACGGTAAATCGAATTATTCCTCTCAAAGCACAAGTTTATTTTTACCTCGACGAGGGTCGAACTGTCTCTAAACGGGGAAAGGGTTCACATTGGTGGAAAACATAGTCCTGTCACAGGTTTTCCCCGGTACGTTAACCCTTTGTAACCCTATGTAAAGTTAGTACACCACCGCACTATTTTTTTTTTTTTTTTTTAATTACATTTTATTTGCTCACGTCCATGCAGAATATATGTTTTTATATTCATTAATTAGAGGCGAACGAAGGTAGTTCTACCTTTTGTAGGCGTATTATTTTGCCTTCGAATTTTTCATAAATACATAAAAATCCATAGTGCCAGTGCAATAAACACCAGATTAATGAGTACCACTTAATTAGATGTGAACGAAGCTAGTTATACCTTTTGTACCTGCATTATTTTGTCTTAGAATTTTTCACAAATACGAAAAAATCTGTAGCCTATTCTTTAACCTTGTGTCAGTGCAATAAACACCAGATTAATGAGTACCACTTAATTAGATGTGAACGAAGGTAGTTGTATCTTTTGTACATGTACTATTTTGCCTTCGAATTTTTTATAAATACGTAAAAATCCATAGCCAATTTTTTAACCTTGTGTCAGTGCAATAAACACCACATTAATGAATACCACTTAATTAAATGCGAACAAAGGTAGTTGTATCTTTTGCACATGTATTATTTTGTCTGACAATTTTTCATAAATATGTAAAAATCCATAGTCTATTTTTCAACCTTGTGCCAGTACAAAAAACACCACATTAACAAATACCACTTAATTAGATGTGAACGAAGGTAGTTGTATCTTTTGTACATGTACTATTTTGCCTTCGAATTTTTTATAAATACGTAAAAATCCATAGCCAATTTTTTAACCTTGTGTCAGTGCAATAAACGCTACATTAATAAATACCACTTAATTAAATGTGAACGAAGGTAGTTTTACCTTTTGTAGGTGGACTATTATGCTTTCAAATTTTTCATAAATATATAAATGTCCATAACCTATTTTTTAACCTTGGGTCAGTGCAATAAACACCACATTAATTAAAATAAATGTCACATTGACAGTGGCGTCTGTGCCTGCTGTAGCTTTTGGAATTTACATATGCATTGTGCATACATGTTTGAATAAAGTATAAAAATTATAGTGAACGTAAAAAGAAAAAAAAACAAAAAAAATGAAACATAAAGAAACATCGTTTTGCATATAAACAACAGTAAAACTGGGCAACGAACAGTGCCGCATTACGCTAATAGTTTGCAACTCACTATGACATGCATATGTTTCTACACGTAGCAACATCCTCCTAAATGCCACCACATGAATTTCTATTATTTTTTATACAAAATGAGAGAATTGTACAGAATTGTTTCGTGATAAAATTAAATGAAAATGAAAAAGATATAATACAAATATGAAAAAAGAATAAAATCGCTAAACTTGTAAAGTTATTTTCACCGTCTTTTCTTTCTTTTTTTAAACAAAATTAAATACTACAAACAAGTATAAATAAATTAATAAATATATCTATATACAGAGAAAAATTGGAGGTGCTATAGTTCCACAATGCCTATGTACGAGCCGCTTCTGAGCGATTCTAAGCAGTTAGTTGCTAGTGTTCTACCTGTATTTTTATTATTCTTTATACAAAACAAGAGACTTATACAGGATTATTGACGATAAAATAAAACACTACAAGAAAATGTAATTAAATTAATAAATATATTTATGCACAGAGAAAAATAAAGGTGCTGCAGTTTCACAATGCCTACACACGAGCCGCCTTTGAACGATTCTAAGCAGTTAGTTGCTAGCGTTCTACGTGTATTTTTATTATTCTATATAGAAAATAAGAGAATTGTTCAAAATTATTGACGATAAAATAAAGCACTACAAGAAAATATAAATAAATTAATAAACATATTTATGTATAGAGAAAAATGGGAGGTGCTGCAGTTTCATAATGCCTACACGCGAGCCGCCTCTGATTGACATCAACAGAGCTATTTATAACACTCGTGAATTTCTAGGTTTCAAATTAAAATAAAATAAACTAGAATAAACTGTAATGTTCTCTCTCGTAACCAAACAACATTTTGGTTACGAAGGGTTAATTAATGAAACACCCACGCCGCGACGTAACCCATCACGAACGTAACGTAACGTTCACGGTTTAAATCCGACGACGTCAGTTATTAGCGATCCATTCGACGAACAAGCTCTTCGTAGTAAGTGCTTAAATTAGCACGCGGTCATGAGCCCCGAATTCTGGGCCAATAATGTCACGGCTTTCTCTCGATCCCACCATGTCTAGTGAAAATACCGCGAACAATTCGCGCGCTAGCTCGCCAACACCAGTGGAATCGCTTTTGTATCGACCAACGTGTTCGCTTCCTTGAAAATTTATTATTGTGTCGGCAGAAACGTCGCTTTTCGAATATATTAAGCGTAGAAAAGAATTCTATGCTTTTGTTAGAGAATCGTAGTTTTCATTTTTAAAATATTTAAACAATCTTGATAAAATATCTTGCGTTGCTATTAATTGCTTTTTCTTCGTCTTTTAGGCGTTTCGATCAAATAATACTTGCAATTACTGGGTTTGCTATTTTTTATGGCTACCAAAATATGAAATATACGTTAAAGTATTGTCGTCGCGAAAAGAAAAAATTATTTCGATATTTTTAAAACCGTTTCTAGATGAATCGAAACGAGAAAAAAGTGTAGCGTAAGGTATCACGTAAGATGTCGCGCGTCTTTTATTTTGAAACAGTGTTAAAAATTCATTGGTATTTTCCTTGAAACGGTATAACGAGCACAAGTTTTGCGAATGACATTGAAAAAGTTGTACGAACCAAAATTTGGAATATTACCTCATCCGCTTTGCTCGTTCGATTTATATCATACCGATGATCGCTTCTGCCAACACGCTTGGTTTCTGCCAGAAAGCGATAAAAGAGATACGTTTCCTAATTTTTTTTAAATTCGATAAACCAATAATTCTTGAAAATGAGATGAATAATTACTGTAATGTATTGATAAATATTCCTCGATTCAAATGGTAGATATTTTAACTGCCGAGAACAGATATTTCACACGTTAGGACTTAATATTTTCATTTTAGATCATCAATGTATAAAAATAATCTAATTACAGCGGATTTGTTTGCTGATTTTTAACTTATTAACACTAGAACTATCGAGGTGGTCAAAATGACTGGTTTGTAATTTCTCGTATAAATTCTATAAATTTATAACGATGCATTTCTAAGAATTAACTGTGATTTTCCATAACGAATATGAATAAACATTTGTTTCCTTCGTATTTTTAATTTTTTCATTTTTAATTCTTTGGTTGAAATAGGTACACTTTAATGATCGGTAGTTCTAGTATTAAACAACAAATATTGTCTAAACAGAAAAGGTTTGAACGTTCGTTATTGCACAATTAATTTATGAGATACATTCAAAGTTTCTGTCTCTCGTCTGTTAAAATACTTTTAATTATCAAAATTATTATTCATACATAAATAGCTTATACAAAATAAGCAACTTTTTACACGACAATCTTACTACTATAATTTCCCGTATAAATTCTATAAAATAACGATGCATTTCTAAGAATTAACTATGATTTTCCATAACGAATATGAATAAACATTTATTTCCTTCGCATTTTAAATTTCTTCAAATAGTTTTAAACTTTTTCATTTTTAATTCTTTGGTTCAAATAGGTACACTTTAATCGTCGGTAGTCCCAGTGTTAAACAACAAATATCGTCTAAACAGAAAAGTTTTGAACGTTCGTTACTGCACAACTAATTTATAAAATATATTCAAAGTTTCTATCTCTCGTCTATTAAAATAATTCGAGCGCTACTTTACTATTCGTTTATCAAAATTATTATTTATACATAAATATTAATAAAATAGACAACTTTTTACACGACAATCTTACCACTGCTGTAAAACCCATACTCTGATCTGATAAAACTAAAAATATTACGAAACAGAAGCATAACATCAGAATCTAAAAATAAATATCCTTAATACCAAACAATACTGACAAACTGCTCCGTATCGCAGAATCTTATCGAAACAGTTATTCAACCAACAATTTCTCCGGCAGATAAAATCGAACAATAAACAGTACAATATACCATAATTAACCGAGCGAAAGTTTATCGACAACTATTTCTCGTGTCTTAATCCAAACCCCGTTTCTATCATCGCGCACGATGAATCATATAACTCGTTCACAAAGCATCATTGTAAATAGTCTAAATGGTATCTAACAAAGAGGAAGTTACAGTAATTCTGACAAACAATGTCGGAAGTTCTGCGGCTCCAACCACGGATGCAAATTTCACAGTCACCGATGTGTTGATGCTACGGATGAAGGAAGTGAACATCCGGTGCATCTTTTATTCAATTGCAAAAACAGTAACCGTGAATGAAAACAACGGAACATCTTGATCTACGTGTTATTCGAAGGAAGAAAAAAAAAAAAAAAGGGAAAATAATATCTATTCACTGTTCGATTAGCTCAGGATGAGTCTAGAAACTTGAATGAGCCGTAGCTGTCTTGTAGGCGAAGATACAGGAAGTTATTCGAGGAGAAAGTACGTGGTTCGGTGAAGTATATCTTCCTATAACGTATTTTATCAAGTGCAACGATACAAGTGCAATAATTTAACTCGACTTCGGAAACAAGGCTTTGAGAAATAAAAATGGGTTATAAAATATTCTATTTTTTATTGTGGTTGTAGGCTAGAACTTGACATTAATCCCAGTGCACTCAGAAGTTACGCTGTAGATTCGTATCTGGTTGAAATTTTTTTTTTTTTATCTCTAAATATTTCAGAGTTTTTAAAATATGTGGTAATTAAAGAAGCAAACGCGAAAATTAAATACAATGAATTTAATCAAGATTTAGGAATTATAATATATATTATATAATTATATTGTAGTATATTATATTGTAATATAATATTATAATATATATTATAATTCCTATTATTTAGACAAATTTAGAAGAGATATAAACGTAAGTTTCATTTCATTTGTAATATGTTCATTTATAATATATTATATTGCAATATATGTAATTTATAACATATTATATTGCAATATAATTCCTATAATTTAGATAAATTTACGTAAATAATTTCAGAAGCTAAATAAAGACTTAGAAGAGATATTAAACTAACTCTCATTTCGATTGTAATATGTACATTTGTAATATGTTCATTTATAAAATATTATATGGCAATATATATTATAATATACATTATAATTCCTATAGTTTAGATAAATTTACGTAAATAATTTCTGAAGCTAAATAAAAACACAGAAGAGATATAAAAGTAAATTTCATTTAATTTGTAATATATTCATTTATAATATATTATATTATAATTCCTATAATTTAGATAAATTTATGTAAATAATTTCTCAAGCTAAATAAAGGCTTAGAAAAGATACAAAAGTAAATTTCATTTCATTTATAATATATAACGTTCTAGTATATTATATTGTAATATAGATTATAATTCCTATAGTTTAGGTAAATTCACGTAAATAATTTCTCAAGCTAAATAAAAACTTAGAAAAGATATAAAAGTAAATTTCATTTCGAATCATCTAGGCGTGAGAAGGAAAGCCAGGGTTAAAGATAGTAACGAGTAGCTATAATTTTGATGTATCGAAGAAAACTAAAAAGTATTAGCCGTGTTTATCGCTATTCGACAAAAAATCTAGAGGAAATACCCTTTAAACTTAGTTTATTGCAAGCTTAATGTTTGTAACATAATACCTTCATTATCCGAAGCCTTTAATTATGTACTTCAATGCAATAGATCTTCTTTTATTTGTTGGAGAGATTCTAAAAGGCGTATGATTTTCTTTGCTCTGCTCAACTTCTTACTTTAATGAATGGAATTAGAGGAAAAGAGGAAGTAAAAAAATTGGTTACGAGATACTCTGCTTTTAGCGTTTCGTTTGGAATGGAAGATATTATTAGATGAATATTTTTTATCGACGCATTTTATAGCTTTGAGCGACGTTGTAAAATTGGTAAAATTTTAAAACGTAAGTTGGGAAGAATAATTTAATTACTCAGAGCGCCATGTTTTAAGCGTGTACTTTATACAAACGTTTCATGTGCTTGGAACATTTTTCCTGGCTTGTTTGCTTAGTTAGAAAGCCTCTTTTTGTTCGGTTCCTTGAGTAGATTACTCGAAAAACCGAATTAAAATAAAAACAAAAACGTTCACCGTTACTTGGAAAACAGCAAGAAAATGCAATTACATTAACTAAACATGGTTTTATACCAATTAAATATCGATACGCTAAAACATAAAATAAATTATCCCACGTTACGTAAAACAGAAAGCTGATAAATAAAATGTTTTTAACCTTTTGGGTTAAAAATTACAACGTATTAAAAGGAGATACTGTTACGAATTGTTCGTAAGTATCATTAACTTAATACTCTTTTTAAATTGTTTTGTACGTTTTGTCGATACAAAGTATTAGGAATTAACCACTTTAAAATAAACCCGAAATGAATAAACATAAATATAAATAAATATAAATAAAAATGAATACAAATAAATGCAAATAAAAATAAATATAAATAAATATAAATAAAAATGAATACAAATAAATGTAAATAAAAATAAATATAAATATAAATAAAAATAAATATCAATATCAATAAATATAAATAAAAATAAATAAATATCAATAAAAATAAATATGTATTAGGTTGTCCCGAATGTTTCTTTCGTTATCTTCGTGCAGTGGCTTCGTTTAGCAGTGTTTATATAAACATGAGATCCTAATTTGTCAAATGAGAGACGAAGGAAGATAATAGAGCAAAATGTATTCTATATAAAATAATAATATATTATAATAAAATATTATGCATCAATGACATATCGATAAAACGAAAGAAACTTTTGGGACAACCTAATATATCGTTTTGTAGCTACAACTATAAATTAACAATCTTACGGCACTTTTGCTGGAAAATTAAAATTATGAACATACTTTTGCAAATGATCCAGATAAAATGGAAGCAACAGAAACATTAAAGTCCTTCAGAATTACAAACCGTGCTCTGTTTATTATGTTAATACTAGCAGACGCATATTTCATTCGTTAAAAATTTCGCCATAAATTACCTTAATTGCAGAAATGTCAAAAACATGAAAGATGTAAATAGCGAATATTCGTTCGCCCATGAAACCGACTCGCTGCAACAAATTGAAACAGATGGCTGTTTCATTTTGTTACTTTATCTGTTGTATCGCGCAGTCGAGTTAATTACAATTTTGCCTTGTTTGCCAGACCACCGTGTAGTGTTCTCTTCCTTAATTTTTTAACGTTAAAACCTTTTCTTTTCTTTTTTTTTTTGGTATACTATTACCGTATGTTGATTTTCCGTGTTTGCGATTAAAACGTACTCAACGAGTTCTCGCGAATTTTTATGATAATACAATTCTTATTAGCTTAAAACAAAATTTTTGTATTACAGATGAGATATTGCAAGACATTTTTGATTTACAGTAGCATAATAATATGCTACAAAATAATATATGATGTAGAATATTATATGGAATAATACAGAAACAATAATATGCTGATAATATTATTTTATATTCCATTTTTAAATATTTTATATATTCTAATATAGAATATTATTTCATATATTATTTTTGTATATTTTATATATTCTAATATAGAATATTATTTCATATTTTATTTTTGTATATTCTATATATTCTATATTCTATATTTATTTATAAATATATATTTCATACATAGAGCAGATATTTACTATAATATAATATAAAAATTATAGAAAAAGATCTGCATGAGCTAGACACGAAAAGAGTGTCAATAAAATTCACTAAAATGTTAATCTTAGCAATTATTGCTAGCATCATAAACATTAGTATTTAATTAAATACAAATTCTATTTCATAGATCTTTCCCTGATATTTATATTTGAATGTAAATAACCATAATATAATACCAAAACTTTAAAAAAGGATCTGCATAAATTCTCTAAAACGTTTATCCGAAATTCCAGTGCAAATAGTCATCAAAATAACTCTGCTTCTAATCAATAATAACACAACGTATTCTCCTAATACTTTATAATTTTCATTAGAAATACATCATAATTCACACTCAAAGTCTGACCTCAAAACCTACAAAAATTCTACTATTTTTCCCTGTCCTTCAACCTGTATCTGTAGTCTCAGGTATCCGCTTTTGCATTGTTTTTACACCGATCTTTGCTTTATTCACTTTCACTTAGCCTAGTTTACCGTGCACCAGCATACATACGTAAATAACCTGCTGGTTTCCTGCAGTGGCGAGCACCGATCTTTTATACGCGAACGTTCGGAGACGATAAACAATATTTCCGTGTTTAAAAATAATTGAAATGGGCGTTGTCCGTCGGGCACAAAGCGATTTCATTTGCTACAGGGCTCGACGGATTCGAAGAAACTTACTTTCGCCGAGCAAACTTTCCTTTAGTCGATAAACCGTGGTGCATCCAGTCGTTCTTCATGGTTGAAGTTTCATTTGTTTCAACAATATTCTACCATTTCTCGATACTTTTTAATCAACAGATAAGAGAGTTTCTGCAGCGTTCTTAATACAAAGACAAATCTCAAAGATTTTCAGGTACATTTCTATATACTTTTCATTTTGATTCCTTCGGTACAGAAAGGTATACTTAAATCGCTGGTAATTTTGGTGTTAAACACCCGTATGAAATCTGAATAATCTGAATAATAAAAATCTGAATAATGCCAATCTAGATAATAAAAATCTGAATAATACCAATCTAAATAATAAAAATCTGAATAATACCAATCTCAATAGTAAAAATTTGAATAATACCGATCTAAATAATAAAAATCTGAATAATACCAATCTCAATAGTAAAAATCCGAATAATATCAATCCAAATAATAAAAATCTGAATAATACCATCCTAAATAACAAAAATCTGGATAATACTAATCCTAATAATAAAAATCT
>SMSQ01001588.1:540-33057 GCA_019453375.1 Ctenoplectra terminalis
CATTCCGTTAGGCAGCACTCCCTAAAAGTTCGCCGGTCTCTCTGGGTTGCCGAAAAGGTACCGAAAAGAACCGTCGGTGCCACCGAGGTTCTCTCCCCGTCGTGTTGTTAACGAGCAACGAGAAAGCGACGAATGGTGCCCGCGCCCGAGAGAGAACCGTAGAAAAAGAGGGACAGAGATATATAAAAGGAGAGGAGAAGATTGATATTACCGAAAGCTAGAACGACGCGAACGTCGACCGAAAGGAGAGAGGCTGAGACAGGTCCTGTTGCCGGGCCCCTGTTGCTACGCGGTTACGGTGCATCGTGCTGAATTCGCAACGAGACTTTTTCGCGATTGCGTTGAATAATGTATGTATAATAGACGCGTGGCCATGGCTAGCAATGATTTTGACACTACCAAACACCTTTCTACCCGCGAACGGCCTCCGTTTCGCGCAGGACGAACGGTGGCCTTGAACGGGTCACACGTCATCCGACAGATCCTGCATCCTGAGTCTTGTCTCCTCGATCGATCGCTAACTGCGTAGATTCGGCGTTCTCCCCGCTCCTGTTGCTTCGTTCGCTTCGAACGACCTTTCGATCGGTCTTTCGACCAATTTTTTTTTTTTTTTAAGAAGAAGAAGAATTCTTCGAAAATGATAAATATTTGTGGTTATAATTTTGGGCTAATTTTAGATTACTTGTAGATCTGTAGAAAAAAAATAATAAGCGGTTGGTAGTTAGTGGGAGATTTGTGAAGACAGGAAATATTCTTGTTAACCTTTTTTATACTACAAAAGGATGAAAATAATTACCCAGGATTAATAATTGTATATTGCTGGTAATAATGATGATCATGGCGAGCATGAGGTTTGTTCTTTTTTCGGAAATGACGCGAGAATTGGCCACCATGATGATACGAAAAAGAAGGGATGGACGCGGCAGGATTAGTCGGAATTCTAGGAAAATGATGACGATGCAGATAGAAACACGTCACTTCATCATCAGTTTCGAAAGTCGGAGCTAATAAATCGATTAGTTTCAGCTGAATTATAAGGTTTTATATCCTGAATCGTCCTAATTGACACCTCGTAAAGCCGCATTGTTACTCGATTCCAAGTTGCTACTTTTTCGACTGCTCTCGTTTCGCTGCCAAATTTCGATACAATTGAAGAAGAGTAAAAAAAAGATACTCGGTAGACCGAATGAACGGATTCAGAATGGATTCACGGTTTTCCCGCGCGATTGCGCGCGCATCTTCCTTGAAACCGCTTCAAGGCCAAGCAGATCTAATGAATGGTAAAGAAATGTCTTATTGGCAGACTGCCTTAGCATTTGTGTAGCGAAGTTAGAAAGCAAGACACGTGTAAAGATACACGTGACAAAGTTTAACGACAAATATTTTTTTTCTCTCATGTATAATAACACGAAGAATCTCTACCTTTGTTTCGTATGCTTATTTAATTTGCCACCGAACAGCTTCTACCAAAATTGAGTTTCTAAATTAAGCCAATAAAAGACACCTGGCTAATTGATCCTATCACGAAGGAACAAAACGTGGTGCCGTCGTATAAATCATTTCGGTGTGTAGCTCTAGAAAATTGGTTTCGAATCAGAAATAGAGCAACAAAAAGTAATGGCCATTAAGGTTCAAATTTCGCCCGCGGAATAATTGTTCCTGTGTGCGAAAATTCCTTCTTCGTTACGGTCCAGAGGGCACCAAAGAGCGAGAGACAAAATAAGGAACGCCCCCGAAAAGAGAAAAACGCGAAAGCTTTGGTGAAAAAGGGGCGGGGAGAGGGTCAGAGAGGAGGAAAGAGCGAAGCCGTAGACAGAACTTTCGCGCTCTCACGTCCACGTGCTGGTGTTGTTATTGTTGTTGTTGCCGTCTTCGTCTCCGGTCTGGTCGCGGTTGCTATCCCTTTCTACATCCGACTCGGTCTCTTTTTCTTTCGCGTAGACGTTTTTCTGTCCTCCTTTTTTAGATGTTTCCTTTTCCGTTCTCCCGTCTCTGTCCTTTCTTCGGACCTCTCTTTCTCCCCACCCTCTCGACTGGCGTCACGAAAGGCGCGTTGGCGTCACATGGTGGGGATCCCGATTAACGGACTCTAATTGCATAGCAACAGTGAGGCCGAGATAATGATACATCTGACGTGCGTTGCCGGCGGGCATCTGGCCCACTTCGAAACCGAACGATCCCGGGCCCCTGCATGTACACGTCCACTCCTGCGTGTTTGTGCGCGCAAATCCCTCTTAGCCCGCACGCAAACTCGCGTCTGGAAATTCAAGCCGCCAACATTTTGGCGCGAACCTCTCTGGGGAACCCTTCACCGATATTCCTCAACTTTAGCCATTCTTCGTGCTTTCGAACACGTAGGATGTACGGTGAACTGTACTTGGTTGTGTTAACTAAAAATTTGTGAATTTTATAAATTAATTTTCTAAATTATAAAGTTTACTGTTTTTTTTTTTTTTTTTTGATAGAATACGGAAATATAATAATGGTACAACGTTTGAATGAAAATATATTTTTCGGGAAATTCTTTTCGTTCTTGTTCAAAATGAATGGTTTCATGCAAATACTCTCTTTTTTTTCTCTATAGTATAAAGACAAATGGCAATTGAGCTGAAAGGACTCGAAACCAATGGAGAACGTCCTTTTCCATGTATCTCCGTTAAGCGTCTTAGCCGGCGATTCTTCAAAATTTCTCTATTCTTCGTTTTGAAAGGAGGAAGATTTTCGGGTCTCTTTTGAGCTCCCGCACGTACATTTCTACCTGCACGTACGAAGTCGTCGATGGGTGTATACCTGTGTCCATGGTGGTGTGGTGTACCTTGAGCCTTTTTGTCCCGGAACCCGAGACCCGTCCTCATGGTCGGACACAGTTTCGATTGGCCTGGAAAGAATTCTTCCTTTGGCTGATAGAAATCGTGCATTCGGCGGAGGACCAAAGTGGATCGCGTTACCGACTGCGTCAATTTCCATCCGTTTCGATGACCGGCTGATATTTTTCTTAAAGCAATCATTCGACTTGTCACTTTTCTCTTCGAGTGGATAAAATTCGAATTTCGTGTATACGATGTTTTAGCGCTGGTCATTCAAAATAATGATAAATATTTTTTTTACCAGTGAGTTTTATTGAAACTCGGATTTTTAATATTTTTTCACAAAATATAAGAGATTAACGTTTGTTTAATTTAACACAATTTTTTCTGTTCTTTAATTCCATATTCTCATCGTCGTCATAAGAAATAGAATATTCAAAGATGATTGGAAACGATAAAAAAATATTGGAAATATGTATCTGGTGTGTTAGACACTTAATTCGTAGAAACATTTAACCGATCGTTAAAGAGAAAAAAAAAATAGAAGGCAATTGTATGTGAGAACTAGAGTGAATGATACAGCTTGTTTGGTTACTAAGCGCGCCTGTTTCGAATGACCCGCTCGACGCGACCTCGAGTCAATCTCTTAAATTTCGTCTGTCACTTTCGTCGGGAACCGGAATGTATAATTCATTAGGATTGATAAGTAATTTCTATTAATCTCTTTTCCATTAAACTGATGGGGTTTTAATTATACTTTTCCTTTTCAATGTTGATTTACAGAATTTAAAATTAAGCAACCTCTTTCTAATCCATTAAAAGGTTTATTAATTCTTATAAAGATTGCAGAAATGTATTACAGACATTTAAAGATACTTTGAAACGTATATTTTAACACACAAAATGTGATCTATTTTTTACGTCGTGAAAAAGAAAATTTAATACAATTATAAATGCTTATCGAGGTTTTAAAAATGTTCTTAGATTTTTTAAGATTTGCAGATCCTTAAAGACGGTACGAAATATGGTACGTTGACGTTTCATATGAAGGCTCGTTAAACGGTCATCACTCGCTGACATTGGGCGTTCCTTGAAACGACCTTGACGTCTTCGGTATCTGGGTGAATCGATTAACTAATTATAAACGATAAAAGTAACGTGCCACGAAGGACGAGGTCAAGGTACCTGTATTGTACGCCTATTGCCGATTATTTTCAGAGGTAATGAGACATAACAAGGCGTCTTTTCTGCCCTCGAATGACCGGTAAATTGCATGTGCCATCTCCATACCCCATACTCAGCTAGAAATATGTATCCTGTACCACAATTATTGGCGATCTAAAAATTTCAAACAGTATCAAGTATTAAAGCACAGTCTAGCATTATTATAAAAGGGAAGGGTATTGTCTTGAACACAGCAATATAAAGTACAAAAAATAAAAAGTAAATAATTTCATACAAGTTTCAGTGGAAATAAAGATAACTATACATTGAAATATTTTTCGATACATATTATCCGTTTGCACTCCTGAACTTTTCTTTAGTAGCGATAGTTACTATAGTGTAAACTTAAATTGTTATTTAAAAAAGAAAAAGACAAAATTAAAATAAAAAAATAAAAAAATAAAAAAATGTGAATCGAAGAAAATACAAAATTTAACTTAAAACTTAACGTTTGAAAAAAAAATTACACGTGTCGCCACAGTGGCGCCAGTGGAGTGAAGAGTTATAATTATTCGATAAAAAAACAGTTGTTCTTTTTCGATTAGTTGTTCAGAATTGTAATCGGACAAGAAACGAAAGTCTGGGTATTTTTTTCTTTGAAGGGAAAAAAAAAAGTATCGTGTTGCTGGCACCGAGAACATCTGGTAGGCGGAACCTATATCTAAAGGGGATGGTTAGTTATCGAAGGTGTTCGCAGATTTAATACCGCTTGCACTCCCTTGGCCTGTTGATTAAGAAGGGCGCTTAATTTAACTTTTGAATAATTTCTTTGAAAGCTTCCAACACCCTGATATAATAATTTACAAAAATCGATTATAACGTGAATAATGTTGTTCTTCGAGGTAGGAGCCTCTTCAAGATTTTTCAGAACTCCATGCGAATACGGTGTAGTTAAGAAATTACATCGATGGCAATATTGTGTCAGCAATTTTAATATATTCGATTATGATGCAAACTCGAAGCGGTAGCGCAAAGGGTGAGATAAAAATCATGATTCGTTGAAATCTTGGAACGAAGGGGTCAAAGAGAAGGCAAAATTTTTAGACAACCGTAAACGAGGAAACCTGTGTCCTGGTTGATAGAATTAACTGAACCGAGATCTAATTTGACGATGGAATCAAGAGTCCGAAACTCGATACGGTCCTAGTACGTTTAATAGGGATATTGAATTACCAGTACACCTTAATTCGATGCGATAGGCCAAAAGACTGAGATAAATGGTCCGAATTTTTGAAAGCCCCCGCGGTTATGCCAATAAGCAGGTAGTGGATTTCTCTAATCGATTCGTAGGAAAAATCTTAGAATCTTCACCGACGTAGCACAGTGGATCGAAACGCGAAGAAACGGTGACAAATGTGACTATATGTACGATTAAAGCGGAATAACATTTTCGGACATTTTTTTTGTCCAGAGGAACGTTTTTGATCGATAAACATTTAAAGAATAAAATCATGCCGCGCCCGATCATTTATTATTAATTCTTTTAACATTTTTCGGTCACAGTTTGTACCAGAATTATTAGCATAAGAATTGGTCTCGTTTGTCAGAACTGTTGCTTATTCGCATATCCAGAACATTAATTTTCTCTCCTTCATTTTTCACGCGCTCTTTTTCGTTAACGCTATAATCTTCTAGATTTTTATCTTGACGTCTCTATTAATAATCGATTTTGTAATTCTTATGTGTTTCTTATTATTTACATGTATTTATTTTGATAACGTAAGGGAATAATAAATTATAATTTTCATAATATTTATTCACAACATTTCTGTGCGTGTTAAAGGTAAAACTATCGTTGATTTCATTTAAAATATATAGAAATTTATCAAGATACAAAGCTTCCGGTGTTAACTAATTTAAAATAAGTTATCACGTCCCACATAATTAATTATCGCGGTCGGAAACTGAACAAAAACTAAGCTGAACTAAAAGTTAAATTATTTTATCAGTTGGTCGATCAGTCTGATTATTCTACTTCTGTCTTTTTTTACATGCTCTTAAACTTTCATCGACCAGTATTAAAAATTTATTGAAAATTGAATATCTGTGAATAAAGTCAATATATACCAAAGGATATACTTCATACTTCAATGTTCGTTTCGAAATCGTAGAATTTTATCTATCTTCCACATTTTATATCACAGTTCCCTGGCAAACTTCTATCGACTTCTCTACTTTGTTAGCCACTATCATAGTCGAACGCGCACAGTATCGTAAAAAAACATTCGATACGTCACGTTTCGGCGAAGAACTAACAGAAAATTGTTGTGAGCAACCACAATGATAGGCTTGATCCTCGGTTCAACATTGTGACAGCGCCCATACATAGGAAAAAATTTTTTATCTTCGTTCCACGAAGTTTTGGGGCGGTACTCTGTAACATTGTGTGGATCTGTTTCCACATGTCCTTTATTCATGCCTATCTACATGGTAGAACGAAAGTTTTTCGGTCCGGTCGATCGTTAACTGTTCTCGATGGGAATATTTATCTTCCTTCAGGAAGTTCGGACCAGTATATCGAAATATCATGTTACAACATTGTATTTCAAAATATTCTAACGGACAAACTTCAGAAGTTAGAAGCAGGGGAACCGTTTCCTGATCATTTGTTACACACAGAAATAGGAAAATAAGTTTCCTTCTCCATGTGTCATTAGCTTTCTGATGAAACCGAGCAGATCTGTACTTATATAGATTTTTTATTAACTTATTGTGAAAAAACTTAAAAAATAATTGCTTCGATTATAAACTTTTATTTCTAAAAACGTTACTATTTTGTAGTTCACATATTGACAATAGTAAAAATAGTTTGTATCGAAGATCCGTGTTATAAAAAGTAGGTGGATAATTTTACCACTGAAAGTTAATGCACTTGGAATTTGTTAAAGACCAAAGTCTCATTTATTTAATCAGTCAATTTTTACTATTTAGTTTCATTTTTTCTTTTTCTTTTTAAATCTTTGAATGTTATTTTCTACCACAAAAATCATGTTGCAATCCTGGCAACTTTCACGTTAAATAATTATTGTGACCTTAATTTAGTTGCTCCGTAGATTTATAATTTTTATAACCGACACACGTGTTCCTGGCACCATTTTTTACAAACACGGGTTGATGTTACGTGAGGTATAGGTATAATTAAGGATTTGGAGTTCTTTGAAATCGTTTTCTACGCTGTAGCTGTTAAGAATATTTCGTTTAGGTTGCAGGAAGTATGTGGGGGGGACTGTACTTGGGGATATTTAGGGTCTGTTACGACATCGGTTTTTGTAGATGTGTGCCGCACAATGTTGCCCCAGCCGGCTGCTGTATTGTGAGAAAAGGGCTTTCGTTAGAGAACCCTACCATCAGTTTCTACATTTCTGAACGTGGTTGCCATAGGCGGTAGACGTTTCAACCGAGTGCTATGTTGGAAGAAAATATTACCAGGCATCCAAATTTTAATCTCGTACGATCCTTTCTCTGAAACCGTTTCCTTCAATTAAGTTCTACCATATTTTACAACACACCAGTCATTCTACAATTTTAATCTACCGTATACTGAACTGCTAAGAATTTTTAATTCAACATGAACTTATGTTAAAAAAAATATATATATTTTATTACAAACCTTTGCTACTTTTCATTCCTTTTTGTACAGCTCGGTTAAAATTTCAGTAATTTTTATATTACTCGAATAAAATAATAGTAATTGTACGGTTAATAAATTTCCATGGTATCGTTTCAAATTTTGTAGGTTTAAAAAAATTTCTTAATTCCTTTCAAGATGAAACAAAAAAGAGAAATTCTATAAGTTACCGTTTTAGAAAAACAGAAAATTCATGGGTGTAATATAATTGATGGTATCGGATCCTTTTGTAACGAAATAACGAGGAGATAACATCACATATGGTGATCCGAGTCCTAACCTGCAAGGCCCACTCCTTTCCCGCCAGAAATTGTGGCGCCAACGTTTTTGACGTTACTTTCGGATCCGTCCAGGCCCCGGAATCCGCTCGGTGTGTTGCTAGGCAGGGAAATTCGACTGGCGCAGCTGTGAACTACGTCTGNGTTTTTGTCGATACTTCTTTTGCAAATTTATTTTCGTTCCTTATTCTCTTATTCTCTTATTCTCTTACATATTTGCAAAAATTGGTGCGACAGAGAATGCAGANTACAGCTCGGTTAAAATTTCAGTAATTTTTATATTACTCGAATAAAATAATAGTAATTGTACGGTTAATAAATTTCCATGGTATCGTTTCAAATTTTGTAGGTTTAAAAAAATTTCTTAATTCCTTTCAAGATGAAACAAAAAAGAGAAATTCTATAAGTTACCGTTTTAGAAAAACAGAAAATTCATGGGTGTAATATAATTGATGGTATCGGATCCTTTTGTAACGAAATAACGAGGAGATAACATCACATATGGTGATCCGAGTCCTAACCTGCAAGGCCCACTCCTTTCCCGCCAGAAATTGTGGCGCCAACGTTTTTGACGTTACTTTCGGATCCGTCCAGGCCCCGGAATCCGCTCGGTGTGTTGCTAGGCAGGGAAATTCGACTGGCGCAGCTGTGAACTACGTCTGTTCGAAAGCGTGCGATTTTTGTTTTTGTTTCATCGAAGCGGAGGAAAAAGGACATTCGCTTGATAACCTTCGATTTGGTCTCGCATACACGATTGCTTAAATTTTCTCACGCATTTTCTGTCGCGCTAATTAGCAATGCACGACAGATGCTCGGCAGCTTGCTTCGACAACGTTGTTTGTTGTTCGTGACGCTATGCTGAATTGTGAACGTATACAATTCATGCGCGCGTTTGTCATTCGTAGGTTTCCTCGCTGTCAAATGTCATTGTTCGTTATTAATATTTTTATCGTTATATTTTCTCGTCAATCGTAGCATTATCCTGCGTAAAATGTAATTTTAACGTAACATAGTTTGTCTTAGTTTTACAAATTATGTCTTTTCGTACTCTTATGACTTTTGTGCTCGCGTAAAAAATTCGTTGTTTTTAAGGTTAGTCCATAACAGCTTACGAAAACGTACGCGCGCAAGTGAATCCTCTTGTAATCCTCGTGTCAGTGTATGGCTCAGCACTCCTTTCACCTTGCGTTATTGCAATAAGTCATTCTGACGCGAGCAGGTGCAACCCGACGTAACTAATCCGATTAATTACTGACCCGCACCGAAAGGACTAGGCGATAACAGCTTTGTCTCCTTCCTTTAACTGCTCTTCATTTTTTACAATTAGGCGAATAGAAACAGGACTAGTCGCGTTATCTAAAAGTAGATAAAGAGGAGCCTAGATAATACAGAGGTTCACTAATGGGCCCTTTTCACACTTGGAACGGTTAACCATTTTTATTTTTTGCTTCGTTAGATGCAGCATCCGTTAATTTTAGTGATAATAGATAAACATTAAAATATATTTTCACCCACCGTGATTTAATGTTTCTTTTTTCTTTAACCATAATAGGTAAAATAATAAGCTTTCTTGCGTAATTATTTGTTATTTTTTTTTTTAACGCGTTCCATAGCGGATGAAACTTAAAAATTTTAATAGAATATCTTGAAGCCAAAGGAAAAAGTGTAGTCATCGACGTTTGGTATTTTATTATTTCTTCCAGTTTATCTTGTTGGAATTGAAAAATATATTTATACGTTTCCACCCTTACTATTTTCTACCCTTAAGTTTTCGTAGTTTGCTATGTTGAAAGAAACTCGAGATGAAAATGCGATCCTAGCGCCATGTCTGCATTTTACCGACTATAGTCGGTAACGAACGAATCTACAGTTATCCACATTTTTTGGTAACGTAGATGTTACCGTCCGTGAAAAATTTAATCTTCCCACGAAACTTACCCACAGAATAATTTTTTTACATAGGCGTACTAAAATTATTTTAACATAACTACGATTTTTATTTATTTCATTCGTTCATTCGTTTGCTTTATTTTACTTTGCCGATGAAGCGCGAAGTGTTGATAAATTGAATAAAAAAAAAATCGTAGATGTGCAATTATAATTCAATAATAATTTTAACAATCACTGTTTTATTATTGTTGACAGGCTAGTCGTACGCTCGCACCTTGGGAACACTTGTTACCCTGTCCGAAGTGTTCATTCCCTTGCCACGTGGACGGCGAGAAGAACGTGGGAACTTGTTCGAGACAAGGTTGCTCAATGGAATTTTGCACCTCCTGTTCATCGAGGCCACACACTGGCCCCTGTAAAACACCCCTGTTAGCCACGCCGACCAAGAGGAATAAACGGCTTGTAGTCGGCTCGAGACAGAGCAAACGGAATCTCAGGAGATTATGAACATTTTCTTTGTAAATCGTCGTCGATCGTCGTCGATCGTCGTCGATCGTCGGAAATGTTTTATCAGATTGATTTCCTTTATAATTTTTATCACTTTTCTCGGTGGAAATTAAATTATAATCTTCTGTTATAGCGCCGAGAACCGTAAGGAATATATTTCGGGATTATTTAATTGTTGCGAAAGGCATTGTTTTAAAAAGAAATGTAAATGAATATCGTTTTCACCGGTTCGAGATTGGAATCAGCATACTTTAAGCTACTGGAATAGATAAAGTTTTTAAAATGATTTAATGCTTGGAAAGATTGTAAGAAAAAGAAAAAAAAAAAAGAAAAAGGAAAAAAAATATTTTGTTTTTATTCTACGTATATTTCGGAAACGATCGTTAGAAAGATGGATTGATTATCAACGATCGCTAGTAACGCAATTAAATTAAGCTCGTTTTAAAATTCGTTTCTGTCTCGAACCGCTCGCGATATCCATTTAATCGGGTAAGTAAGGAGAGGAGAGGTATCCTTCAGAGGAGAGGAAAACGTATCGAGGTCTCAGTTGCTAAATAGTTCATCACCATTTACAAGCTAAAAGCGGCGCAAGATACGCCTTTTGGATCGTTGCTAATTCCACGTCGAGTTGATGGAAAGTTTATGAAATTTAAGGAAAGCATCGGTTACTCGAATCTGCTGAGTTGATAAATTCGAGCTCATCAAATTGAATATTGCCCCTTTTAAGGGTCGTAAATTCGCGTCACAACCGAATCTTGCCCACTGTGCGATTAACAGGACTTTTACGCGGCCCTTAAATTTCGTAATTGAGTCAGTAAAGGCGAGTTTCGATGTTTTCCTGTGACGTGTTGTCGAACCAATAAAGAGGAAGGAGAAAAGAGACGGGACCGAAGATTGCCGATTAAAAATACGAACAAGAAGCTCAGAGAGAAAGAGAGAGGGGGAGAGAGAGAGAAAAAGAGAAAGTACCGGAGAAGAATATAGGAGCCGACTCGTAAAACCTTTAAGGGCATGGGTCGACACTTTGCGTCGACCACTTTTTACTCTGCCAAAGCCATCGTGCGTCTCGAGCTAATGAAGCCGGCAGTCGGTTGGCTAGCAGAAACGAAGTTTGCAACCTTTTTGACCAACTGATCTTCTTTCTCACGCCAACGTCTTCGCGAGAGATGTTAACGCAACGTTTTAACCCTGCTACGGCCCTTAAATTCTTTTCGATACGAGCGCGTTCTCGTTTCGCTAAAAAAAAGTTGCTAATTTTTATAAAAATATATTGTTAACATTCGAACAAGGAAATTCGCGTCTTGATAACAGATTTTTTTATACACTTCTCAAAATTGGAAAATTTTTTTTAAGCAGGGTTAACACAACGTTGAGTGCCGAGAGGAAAGTTACGTTAGAATATGACTGATACTTCGATATTTTTTTTTGTATCTTCTTTATTTAAATATTGTTTGCAACACTAAACATTTATTTCAGCCGACTACCTTGAGTGATCGGTGACCCACGCGGCGCTCAACGTGTTAACTGTTCGCGAAGACGCGACACTCGTCTAGCTCTTAATTTCTCGATGGGTATTTCTGGTTAATTGATCGCGAATTTTCCGTGGTATTCGCAAACAAGTTTTGTTTGACGATACGTCGTTAATGTCCGAGCTGTGGGACCTTAAGCTCGTCGACTTTGTAATGCAACCGAATTACGGTAAAAACATTGGCTGAAATGGACAGAGCATGGACGGTCCTTGAATTTTAATGAAATAACGTTAAGTGTCGGCGGAATTTTAACGGTCGCAAAAAGGAAACTTAAATTCATTCTTGTCTTGTTTTTAACGATTTATCGATTCGACGAGGAACGAGGTGTTTCTTTTTTCGGTTTTAATTCGTCGGCTAAGTTTCTTCGTGTTTTTAATCCAAATGTATTTTTAGTGGAAGCAATAGTTGGTTAGAAAGATTTTAATCTCTCAACTGGTACTTCGATATTTGTCAATGTTTTTTATTTTGATGTTTGAAAAAAATCGCAACGTCAGATAAATTTTAAGTATTTAAACTTGTTCGTTCGTTCAGAAATCTTCGTTTCTTATTTATTCGAGCTTTGTTCGTAGTTATTTATTATTATTAATTTTTTTAATTGTCGGTAGTCGAAAATGGTTGGTCGCAGGAAGGAATACGCGGTAGCGAAATGTATTTCGTGCAATTTAATCCCGACTTACCTCGCTCTTCGTTTGAATCTTAATCTCAATGTATTTCCTTTTTCTTTTTTTACCCTACTCTCCTCTTAAGATGCAACTCTCCCTCTCCAAAGGGAACAAAGAAAATGTTTTGTCTCGCGTGTACGTATTGCTCCTAGTCTCATAAAATACGAGATCAAAAAAAGAGGATTGCCATGAGTCGTAAGGGGGTCGCTCAAAAAAGTATTATTGAAGAGTATGCGTAGCTGTAAGAATAGTAAGATAAAGAGATGTATAAGTGTGAGAGGACAGAGAAAATGTGCAGTGCCAGAAATTAGAGAGTAAGCCAAGTATCGGGATATAAAAAGAGCGGTAATGACGAAAACTTTCTCGCGGAGAGAAAAAACTTATAATCACCTATCGATTGTAATAACCATCGTTTATTTTCACGCCTTGATAAACAGAGTTTCATTCTATGGATGATCGATCGACGAGTATTTCCAAGTATTAAGCGCACCTAAAAGTATTATTTTGGTATTAATGATGCATCGAATCATTGAACGGCATCTCTGCGAATTTTTCTGCAAAAACCTGCGTTGCCTATAACAAGTTGAACAAAACATCTGTCAAATGTTCATAAAGCGTCCGGTCGATTTAAACAGTTAGTTTCAATGTCTGGATACATTCTTTTTCAAGATAGGAATTAGAATTCGATTTATTTTCCAACTACTGCATTATTTTCTTTCCTGGAAAAAAGTTTTTGTCGATATTGCGCTCGAGGTTTCAACATTCGAACCGGTACAAAAAACAAGAATACACTTTTGTGCCATTGTGTAATTTACGCCATAAGGATTGCCATAATGTATTTTGTTTTCTTTTTATTAATGTTTAAGAAAAGACAGAGAGCGGCGTCGTTAACAAAGATAAAATAAAGTCGATGCTTCCTCTCTGCTTTTCCACACCCTTCTTGGGAAGCCATACTTTTATGTTTTACGTTGTTTCTAGTGTTCTAGTACGCCACTTCGATTTTTCGTACGTTCGTTTTAAAGTTTTGAATGAAACGCCAGTTTCTTTTATTTTATTTTATTCTTTTTCTTTTCTTTTCTTTTATTCTTTTTTCTTTTCTTCTCTTTGTTCGAACGTTATTTTTGTACCGGTGTATGCTGGATAGCAAAAGACTGCATGTAAATAACCAGTGCATAGTAATATATTTGTATTCGGTTAGAATTTCGTGATCGATATTCGCATCTCCTTTTTAACTGCTCCTTTCGGATGAAAGAAATTTGCATTTCTTTCGATCCGATTTATATTTCTGGGAATCCATGACATATAGCTTATGAATATAGTATCTTCTCTGTTTTATTTCTTTTTTGTATAATATAATATTTTTGTATAGTATTAATTAGCCATCGAAGGAATAAAAAACTGAAAATATTTTATCAAGATTGGTTATCGATATAAACAAAGATTTTATTTAATCGAACAAAATTCAATGTCTTATGTCGTGTCGTAATCTTTGAAAATTTTTATCTGAAATATATAAAAATATATGAATAAGAGTGTTTAGATATCGATCACGAAATTTCTATTTTGTAAAAAGAAGAAAAAGTTTAAAAGTTTATTAATACGTCTCTCTAAGCGAAAATCCAAATATTTTCTATGAAATGTCGTGAAAAGATCTGTGTCTCATTATTTCCACACGATTCAGTCGGTGTCTTAATTGTTTTGTGTACGTAAATATTTTTTATTTATTACAAAGTAGGTTTACAGTTTTATGCCGTGAATTTAGGAAATCAGTGGTATGCCAAAATTATAGGTTTTTTTTAAATTTTTTAACAAGTAGAACGTGCATAGCGAATTTGTTAAAAATTTTATACATATTCAGTTTCGTGGATAATATTGAAGAAAGCTCTAAAAAAATTTGTCGTCGTCACAGATGCATAAGAAAAAGAGTTACACAATTATTAATCAATTTTTTACTAAATTTTGACCTGTATTTCGACATAGAATACTAACCAGTGTGTTTTTAAAAATAAATTAAAAAGTACCAATGGCAAATATGAAAAAGAGAAATTGTAAATAGAAGTGATTAATTTTAAGTTGTCATCGATATAATTTATCCTAGAAAAATTCATTATTTTTAAATTCTCTTCCAACAATTCACGGTATACTCTTTTAAACCATCCGTATGTAATATTTTAACAAAAGAAAGGAGCGACAAATTATATTTCATTAATACAACTTAGCATGAAGAATTCCTTTGTTTTTTTTTTTTTCTTTGGAGTTAAAAAATTATCTCAGAACAGCGTGGGTGCAACGAGCACGCGCGACATTTCTGTGATATGGGACAATATCATTCCAGTGTACGTAGTGTTTTTAATCTTTATATGATCATTGATACGCTCAAAGACTTAATCAAACGATCGAATGAATCATACATATTAAGTTCATTGTAGGTTGAGCGATGAAAATTCGGTTTTATAATTAATTATATATTATTTTGCGTACTTTCGCCTTGAAGACGATAGGAAAAAAAAAAAATGATTAGAAAGCGTAAAGTCCAGTGCCTTTGAAAACGAGCTAGAAGGATGCCAAAATTTTTGTGAGCGAGGCTGCTGGATTATATTTTCCGTACGTACCAGAGAAATATTAAAAATTTGTAACATGTATAAAATTTTAAAGTTATATAAGTTTAAGACAAGAGCTCAAAGAAAAGCAATCGTTTCATATATAAAATGTGGCCTCCTGGACAATTTTTTTTTTTTTTTTTTTTTTTTTTACTAAGTATCGCGCGGATAGTGCCTTAAGTAGATAATTAAGATTAGCGATTAAGTGATTTAGCCATCGTTTATCGTTAATACGAAAAGAATAATGTGCCTTATATTAAAATAGTATATAGGTGTTCACTTTTTGGAGGATCGATATTAACATGAGATACACGAATGAAATAAAAATGTGCAAAGAGTTTTAAAAATTTCGAAACTCTAAAAGTTATAAGAAATATGAGAAAAATGAATGGTCGAGTAATTTTTTTTTTTTTAATCTGATAGGAAGCGTTTCGATTTAATCGTCCTTCAAAAAGTCAAACTTTTGCTCTCTTATTTACCAATTTACGTTACTATACGCACGTGAAAAAAAAAGATATATGAAATATATAAAGGAGCGTGTCTTTGGGTCAGTCCTGTTAAATGTTCGAACGTTACCAGGATCCAAAATATTTAAAGCGACAGCTTTTAATAGTTAATGATCGTTCGTTACTCCATAACATGGAAAATAAAAGAGATTATTTTTTGTAATTCTTTTAACGCGTCTGATTAAATAGAATAGCGTAAAGAAGTAAGGCGAGTATGCAAAAGAGATGTAGTTTGATTATTGTAGATTTCCTTGAAATCTCAATTTTCATATTTAATCAAAAGAATTCTCAAGTAACTCTTTTATTGTTTCTAATGGGTTACACATTTTCACCCGTGAATTTTAATACTCAGGAAATACTTTTGACAATAACCAACACACGTTTTTAGATTAGGCTACTTTAACGAATAGCAAAGCCTTAGCGTCGAGAGGGACGGTACCAAATAAAAGAGCATTGTTAATGCAATAAGTTAAGAAGTTTGTATCTCTCTAATGTAACACGTGCTCTTCTCTCTTCGTAGAATTATTATTTCTCATGGATAAGTTAATTTGAGAATGCTCAATACTCTCTCTTCTTTTTTCTTTTGTACTATTTTAGTTTTTCATTACGATTAGTGCGTCAGTGAGCGAGTTGAGATCTTAGTGTTGAATGCGTTGTATAAGTTAAATTATGTTCGGTATTATCGTTCGGATAAAAGATTGTTAGTGTACTCGTGTTGCCCTAATAAAATTTTGTAAGCCCTTTCAGGGCAGGTTCCTGTATTTTGTCAATTGAAATATAGTTAATTAATTATTTACGGCTGTTTTTATCCTTTTTAAGTGTAAAACTGTTTTATTTTAAGTATAATTCCAAGCAATCTAAGACAATACTGGAACAAAAATCAGTCGTGCCATATTTTTTTATTCAAGGATACGAATAAGGGTAATATAAAACACGCTTTGGTTTAAATATAAAATCGTTGTATTTATTTACAACATAAGCTACAGTAAAATTGTGCCTTAAACCATCAGAAACTTCCACAATAGCCTCAAAACGACCGCAAGAAAGATTGCTAGGATCGCTGCTATCCTATATTTCGATGGTTTCATTTCCATTGGTATCCCAGATACAGATCCCTTCGGTAAACACGGCTTTAACGCCGGAGATACGCCTTCGGTTATCGGTTCTCCTTTCATAGAATATTTTGTTGTTTCGACGATCTTCACTTTGATCATCTTTCCTAAATATTCTTCCTTCAAAGGTACCAAAACCTGTTCGTAAGATTTATTATGCCCAACATAATGTTTCTTATCGTGAGATATTTCTGTGACTAGCACCTCTTGGACGAGTCCTACCCTATCGTCGTATGGAGAATAGGACTGAAAAAATTCAGACAACCGTTTCGTCCTCTTTTTCACATCTTGAGTGGGTACTTTTGGCATTCGAGCAGCCGGCGTACCTGGTCGAGGAAAGAATTGATTGATAAACAAACTCGGAAACTTGTGCTTTTCGCACAACTTCATCGTGTCTTCAAAATCCTGTTCCGTTTCCGTGGGAAAACCGCAAATAATATCCGTCGCTATGGTTAATCCGGGAACACGTTCTCGCAGAAAATTAACTACTTGCTCGAAATCGGCACGTGTATATTCGCGTTTCATGTCCGCCAACACCTGGTCGCTTCCAGATTGCACAGGAACGTGAAGGAAGCTGTAGACTTTCGGGTGCCTTAGAATTTTACTCATTTCCTCAAGGTGTTCCAGAATATATGGCGGATTAGTCATTCCAACACGAATCATACAACCGTCGGGCACCACTTTCACGAGTTTCCAGAGTAATTCGGGCAAACTTGTGCCAATATCTCTGCCATAGGTTCCTGTGTCCTCGGACGTTAACCATAGCTCGCAGACGCCCTCTTCGAACGCCTGGATTGCACGCTCGACAATTTCCTCGGGATGATAACTTCCTAATTCACCCCTCGCATGTTTCGTCTTGCAATATGTACATTGATTCAAACATCCTGTGTTTATAGCTATGATTTCGATCAGGGGATTCCTTCGAACTTTGGGTAAGCTCAACGACGCGCCGCCTATTTTTTTTCCAGCTTCCTTTTTCTGCTGTAAAAATCGAACCGTGTTTCCTTTTAGAGTTTCTTCGACTACTTCTACCACACGATCGATTTGTTGTACTCCGATCATGCTTAAACCTTGTAAAAAGGATGACTTCGGAGCACCTTGTGGCACGCATCTGAAAATAATTGATTTTTTTTTGTTTTTGTCGATACTTCTTTTGCAAATTTATTTTCGTTCCTTATTCTCTTATTCTCTTATTCTCTTACATATTTGCAAAAATTGGTGCGACAGAGAATGCAGACGTTCGGAATTTAATGCAGTGACCTTTCATATATCCATAGCTATAAAACTCCCCGTATCTTTTATTATATAAGATAGTAAAACTGAACGGTAGGGGAAAAGGAGACCGATGATCACCAAGATTTATTACCTGATATTTTTTTATCTAAACTACGTATTTTTGAATAGTATTTGAATTTCTTAAAATTCTTGGACCGATTTAATTATATTAAACGAGAACATGATCGTACGAAAGAATTAAACTGATACGAAAAAAATTATAAAGATAATATGTATATTATGTAGACATTTTTAAAACTGTATAGGTGGAATATTAAATAACTTTTAAGCGAATTCGTACAAGGCCAGATCAATGAAACAGAATAATATAAATTTACAAGCGTCCGTATTAAATTATTACATTATTCAATATACTATGAAATACATTGAAATAGTTTTCATACCCAGCCACTACGATATGCTTTCCAATTTTTCTTCCAGCTTCAATTTCATTTCTGAAATGATCTTCCGCTGGACTTTTTACCGTGCAAGAATTTAATAGCCACAAGTCTGCCCCGTATCTGTCTTCTGTTAATTTATAACCGTAAGCAGCAAGTTGGCCTGCCATATATTCGCTGTCAGAGTTATTGTGAGTGCATCCCCAGGTTTTTACATAAATTTTTTGGGTTCCTGGTACAATGCTATCGAAAACTGGAGGTTCTGGCAATTCATCAATTGTTTGCTTGCGTTTAGAACGTACAGTAATATACTTTCTTGAACTGTATCTTTCCTTGGGTGTAATATCCTGCGATGATATTAAATCTTCAATATCATCAATGATATCCTGACATGGAGCTGACATATTTTTTTTGCAGAACTTAAATCATAAGGTGATTGCACGTTTTTTAATTTTGCACTCGGTAGTACTTCGATATTACTAAATTAAAATTTATTCCTCGCGATAATAAGATTCGATAAATAATATCACTGTTGACAAAACGCAAAGAAACGCATTGAAAGTAAATTTACGGAGCACTTTATAGGTTATGTTTTGCAACTTAGTGTCAACACGTGAGAATCCTGATATTTTTCGAAGGTATCTTACTTATCGATTGAGCTTGGAATAAGATTGCAGCACTACCAGTGGTTGAATTTCGAATTAAATATGGTAAAATTGTTTCTAAAATAAGATTTGAAAAAAAATGTTAATTTAGCGAGAGAATATTATATATAAATTCGTTCCCTGTTTCGCGAAACATTGCAATTTGCGATAAGAAAGAATTAAAATGCAGAAATTCAGATATTTGAAAATCTTATTTTTTGTCATTGTTACTGATAAAGTTCAAAAGTAACTTTGAAATCTAGCATTGATCGTAGATATTTGTATAATTGTATTCGGAAGACATTGATACAATGTATATCGATAGTATTGGAACCAAAATGGAGTCTTCAAACGCTTTGTGAATTCCTATCAATTCTTACACGACAGCTACTTAGAAGAGACTATTCCCACGTGTCACTTACACATTATTGATGAAACTCACGTATGACGTAATTCTGGAAAAAAAATATTTGACACATATTTTTTTTTGATCGCCCATCTTTCACGTCGAAGGGGTGAAAAGTGTCCCCTAAGTTGGGGACGAAAGGCGTCGAAACTCTCTCTGGTCCGATATCTTGAAAAGTATTAGAAATAGAGAAATGATTTGGTTCAATATCTCGAATAGTATCGAAGATAAAGAGATAACTTAAATATCCTAATTGTATCTATTTTTTTTTTAACGACGAATCGATCAACTTAATCGTTCAAAAGAAAAATCCATCCGTTCAAAAATCAATCGAGCTTTTCTTCTGTTAAAAAATGTTCTAATTCTGAGAAAAATATACAAAAAGCTATCGTCAATGTGCAGATTTCCTTTGTTTTTCAATTTTATGTTAAACACGCATTTTGACCAGAATTAGGAATTTTTGTTAGTCAAACGAGAACGTGCTTAAGTCGAAGAGAAATTGAGGACCGTAGCTGGGTTAATTTGTTCGTACGGCGTTATAGTGAGTTAAGGATTAAAGTTTCAAAATGTATTGTAAGGTTTGTCAACGAGTTACATAGAAAGTAAACAACCATCGAGACGAAAAGGTTGTAGAAGCATTTATCTTTTATTTTCGTAGAGGAGTTAAAAATGGAATCGAAGAGACGTATAAAGGACGAAGAAAGTGTTTTGATAAGTTTCAGGTAGCGAAATATACTTAAGTACCTATCCTAGTGCGGAGGACAGGACTTGCGCGTTGGATGGCGTTCTGTTTGGCTGGTTCGTCGACGAGGTATACGGAGTTCCATCAGTCACGTGGAGAACTTCCGCGGCTTCGGTTCGATCTTCCTGTTCTCGCTTTTCTTTCGGCTTCCTCGGTTTACGTTCTTTCGTGTTATGTTTAGTGACACCAAGTGGCATTAGCTGATTCGACAGACTAGCGGACAGATTCCTTCCAAAGTAAGAGACAATTCCTTTTTAAGTTTCTTTTCGCCTGGATTTCAGTTGATTTCAATTTTTCATTTTTTTTTTTCTGTTAATATTCATTTTTAACACTTTTCATTTAGAGTAACAATTATTTACCAGGCTCGTATCATACATACTAATCGTTAAACAAACTGTTGCTTAAATTGAACGTTAAAGAAAAAACGAAGAAAAAATTGTTACAATGAAATTGTTACAGCTTTGTTTAGCATTGTATCTGTATTTTAGAATCTTATATTTTTGAGAAATAACGAGAATAATTATAGATAGAAAAAGAGTCGAATTAGTTACAAAAGTAATTTGTTAACGGTCAAACGTATTCCACGAATTTTCTTCCACACAACCACGTAATTTGTACCGTGATTCTTGACCGACGATTAGGTGAATTACGAAAGACGAGGAAGCCTTTGAAAAAGAAGGTTTTACCTTAATACGAGACAAGAAACAACATAAAACGCGAAACGTACTCGTGTGCTGATATTTATCACAGTTTTATATTTATTTCGTTCAAGTATCGTTGTAAAAGTCGTACGAAATTTATGCGCTTCGATTGAAATGCTATTATTAATATACAAGCTTTTATTTTGATCGTAAAACAAAGATAATTGATAAATTCGTGAAAATAAATATTATACGTACAGCATTGCAATTGGTAAAATAAAATTATAACAATTATTCACAATTAAACTTAGAAAATATAATTCAACAAAAATCAGAAGAATACCTTTTTCAGTCACCGTGTGTACAAATACTTTTTGCGCTCATTATATTTATAAAAAGTTAATTCAAAAATTAAGTTGTTTAACGTTAAAAGTATTTAACTTTGTATTTCGTATGAACGATTCGGATTTGTGGCGCGTTTTAACGACTCAAAGTCGCGTTAGAAAGGAAAGAACGACGCGTAAGAAGGTTTCCGTATCTGGTTGGTCCTGAAAATATTCCTATTTCCCTTGGCAGGGAATTTTTATATTCGCGGTAGCTTCGCAAGATCGTAATCTCCAGAAATGCTGTACTTAGAGAGAGTTTTATTATACTTACACGAGGATCATGCTTCAACACGAACTGCTCTGGAAAAAGTAACATTAACGCGATGCAACGACGAGGGAGTAAAAAACTTTTCTAACTAACTGTTCTTCGACAGTTATCTTATTTATTATAATTTTTCTTATTTATGAAAAATAAGAAAAACCATCACCGGTGAGGTCATCTTTTTAGAATGAGAACAATTGTACAAAGAAAGAGAACGGGAAGCTTGAAATCGTATTATGCGATCTCGAACGATTCCGTTTCATTCCCTTAGTTACTTCTTGTTTAAACTGTCGAAGGAAGATGAAATTTTAAATGTAACTCTGTTTCATAACTTCCGATGAAAGGCTATGAATGTCTCGAGTAGCGTTTAAGTATAATTTTTATAAGTAATTTATATATCGCAGTATGAAATATTATTTATCATTAATTTCATCGATCAATTGTAAACCTTGATCCCTAGATTTCATGTTTATTTATGTTTGTTTATGTTTATTTATGTTTACTTATGTTTACAACAAATAGAAATATACGTTTTGTTGTCGGTACACAATGGATTAACAAGTTAAATAGATTTTTGAGCAGATATTTGATTCCGTAATCAGCGTTTAATAGATCGGTTTTGTGCGTTCTAGAATTAGCGAATCGAATTGTCTTTCGTCTCGATAAATTTCAATCTGCTTTCACAATTTTGTATACATATACTGTGTGCGTTTGACAAATGAGATACCCATTGCGACGGTACTCTTTTATGGCTATTAAAAGAACAAGAGTAGTAAAGTTCAATGGACCAGAACCGATGTTGAATAGAACCGATGGAAACGATCCATTAGAAAGTTTACATAAATAACATTTACGAAAGGGATGACTAGCGGCCATAAAGTGTGTTGACTTTACCCTCTTAAAGGACACTCTGGCATACGTGTACGTTTAGTTTTTTAATTTGTTTTCCTACTTTTAAAAAGAGAATCGTCCTTTGAAAGATTGAAAGAAAGAAGGTATACTCTTAGGAAAAAACTATAAGTCGTTAAAACTGGATGATTCGCATAACACTGTACAGGACGTAGTAGAAATGGTGTTCATTTTCCTTGAAATATACATATATCTATTTTCCTGTTTTATTGTTTTGAACTTCCAATGCTGCCAAACAATAGTCTCTCTTTATCGTCGTAACGTAAATCAATATTCGATACCTGACTAGCGCACACGACAGGAACCGAAAGTACAGTTACAATTTATGGTGTACATGGTAATGATAAACTAGAAAGAACCGATCGGAGAGTTTGATCGCAATTCCAACCGTTGTTGTTTTATTTATTTTTTTTTCTTTTTTAATAAATTCAGTGCAATAAAGTATACGCTATAAAAAACGTGGACGCACGAGGACGTTACGATTGAATCGAAAGAACGAACGAACGTTTTTGTTTCGCGCGTCTGCAATAGGTTCCCTAACCGTCAAAGTATTTTCTTTTCACGCTTAATCGTCGCTCTTCAATTAGTTTGTTGACGCATTTTCTTCTCTCAATATCTTGATTGAATTTTTATGTTGCAAGTATCCCAAATAATCTTTTCTAAACTTTTTCCATTCATTTTCACGAAATCGCAAAGAAGCACGTAACGAGAACAAAGTTTTTGTTTTGTTCCTTTTCTTTTCATCAGATACATTAGGAAGCGTTAAAAGTTGAAGAAAATTTGAAAATTCTAATCCTTCACCGTACGTGATTTAACATGGCGTGCCTCGTACGTGCTTCCAACGAGAGTTCGTAACGCAATTTTGTCACGCAACGCGTTTGCTTTTATATTTGACGATGTATCCTACGTATAATAACGCCGCGAAGCAAGGAAACGAAGGAAACGTTGCGGCTCGTGGCATTTGACGGTTTGCCAGATTTTTAATGCAACATTAAAATACACGACACGTTCGCGATGAGCTGCAAAGGTGTAACGAGTTCTGAAATATCTATGGTACACAGTAGCGAGTTTCTGTTTTTTTTTTTTTTTTTTTCACATTGTTCAAATTCAAGCCATTGTGCAGAATTTTTACTATTTCCAATTAACAGACGGGATACCAGTTATCGAGGCTACCGATATTTCTATTGAAAATATTATTATACCAGCTATTGACTTTCGATCGATAGGTCAAGTCAATGGCCGCTCATTCTAGCTAGAGTATGATTACGAACTTGCAAGGGATGAGCAGGTATTCAATGTTTTCGGTAAATCGGTCTATGAGACTAATTGTTCGCTTCGCTGCTGTGAATGTCCTCGAAAATTCTAGTTACAAGTGTACGCGCCAAACTGTTAGGTATCGGGGAATATAAAGAATAGAAAGTTTGATAAAAAGAACAAAGATTTATCAAATGCGTAGAGAACTTGATATTAGCGATGTAACGAATATGCCAATACCCTACTAACTTTATCATTTTAAATATTTTTGCTACATTTAACACTACAACTACCAACGATTAAAATATAACGCAAAGGCGACAAACCTTTATCAATATTTTTAATATAAACTTACGAAAAATCCGTTAGGTATCCTATAAGGTACCGTAATAAATTTATAAAATTGGTACGAGAAATAGCTATGGATTAATAAGATTGAGTTTCGTTTCAAAAATCGTTTCGTTTATTCGTTACTTGTTTGGTAAATGCAGCAGGTAATTAAAGCGGAAGGAACAGTCTGCTTGTTTCAGAGTTTTTGACTTTTGTTTCTCTTATTTTAATAGCGCACCAACGTATCATAAACCCCAGAGTTTCCGTGGGTTTACGCAGAAATTAGTTTTTAACGGTTCTTGGGAACGAATGCGAGAGCTTGAAACTGAGAGAATGCTTCGTTGCTTTGCCAAATTTTCTCTGACTACGGAAAACAAGGAAGCATAGTTAGTGCTGTACTTAACGAGAAAAAGTATATCGGGAAGATAAATTTATTTTTTGAAAATTGGAACGACTTGGATTTTGAAACGATAAATACGTATTACGATCCATCGTAAAATACTGTTCAGGAATTATTTTTAAATCGTCCATGGAGGTAAAGGTTGTTAGGAAAGTTCGTAGCGTTTTTGACAAGTGCTGGTATGTATTACGTTCCATTGTACGCTAAATGGGATTGAAAGAAGATCAATTAATATGAATTGCTGTGAAGCGATATATCACTTAACTCGAACAAACTCTGCTCTCAATTGGATTGATTAAATGCAGCAATTAAAAAGAAACTTTCGAAATTAGTCAATAGAAAAGCATTTTGGAAAACAAGAAACGATGTTGATAAATGGAGTATATTAACAGCGAACAGAAATTAATTACTGCGAACCAGAAGTTTCAAATGATCGTGATCATTTTACGATCTCGAGATATTGTCATTAAGTTCTTTTATCTCGATTTTTAGCAAAAGAATAGAAATGCTGTTACTGCAACTGAATGAACAAGACTGAAAAGGTTCTTCTCGTGATAAAGTTAGGGCAGTCACGCAAGTACTTTCCGATTTGTTCCGCGTACTTGAACTAAAATTTCTCAAACCCAGACAAGCTTGATTTTATGAACGAAATTCTCTCTAGGAGAGTCTTAATTAACCTATGTTTTGGTGTGTTTATTTTTTTTATTCTTAAGCGCATTCATATAATTGACACTTACTGAAAAAGCGCGCAAGGCTGCTACAAAATTTGCGTTCCGAAAGATTACGAATAAGTTTGAGATGTATTTTATTGAAACGATGCGTTTAAAAGCGTCTATTCTTTTTCTTTTTTCTTTATTTAAAAACGTACACAGCTTTTTGGTTCAAAAGTGATAAAATATTTGTGCGGTTCAAGTACTTGAGATGCGAAAACCAAGCAATCGAGTAACATGACGAACGTAAATCCGTTTAAACGATTAGTACAAGATCTTTCTACTTCGAGCCAATCAGTTGAGATTGAGATTAAAAGTTCCATGTAAGTAAAATATATTGCTGTTCGTATCGACGCAAAGGGGACAGCAAGAATCGATTTATTAACGTTCCTTTGGAATTGAAATTGAAATCGTGCTCTAAGTAGCGCCATAAAATTTCATTTGTATTTAAAATTCTCCCAAAATTGCTGTTCATCAAAATTATTCGTCGTATTCAAACATATAATTTATTTCACTTTTATTTTTTTAGGATTGGTTACAATTGGATAATAATTTCACAATTTCACGAACTTTATCTTTCAAAGTAAGCCGGATTATTGTTCAATAATTTCAATTGATATATAAATATCATTGATATATAAATTTAAGTTAATTCTTGTTCCATTTATAGTACAAGGGGATATTTCGATAAAAAAGGATACATTAATTTTTTTTTTTTTTTTTTTTTTATTACGTCTATATGAAAATTCTGCAATTTAGTGTTTCATTTGTGGAAGTATTTTTTATCGGTACTCGTGCATATAACGTAACGACGCGACGCCGAATTCCAATCGATGAACCGCCGACTGATCTAAAATAATAAATACCACGTTCTATTGTTTACATGACGTGATTCAATATGATTTCACGTGATTGAACACAACTTCGACCTTTATGATAGCTAGAGCAAGAAATTGATCTTGTTCCTTAAAGAGCCTCCGACTGTTAATCGAAACACCAATGAACATTGAAATATTCAGACGAAATTCATGTCTGACAAAATTCTGTCACGCGCTGGTTACAACGAAAGATCAGGCCCGATGCAGACGAGCGACTTTTGTCCTGGCGATCTCGCTGCGATCATGTTTGTCTTCCTTGTTTTTGACTTGGAAAACAAAAAAAAAAAATACATGATCGCAACGAGATCGAGCGGACTTGGGAACCTCGCCTGTTTTGCTTTGAGCTTTGCGACAGGGCCGATAGTGATGGCGACGTATTCGTCATAAATTATAACAGACATTTAAACCGTTCTTCGAAAATCATAGATTATGGAAAATTCGGAAGGAAAAGTTGGAAAATATCTGTTGAATGCAGCGTCTTTGAAAACCATAGATTATCGGAAAATCGGAAAATATCTGTCGAATACAGCGTCTTCTTTTCACAATAAAATCGAATTCATGGTATCGTTGAGATCCGGTTGAGAGAGATCGATAGATTTAGGTTTCAACACAAATATTATAGCAGTACGTTTGAAACGTACGTGAAAAAATGAAACACGGAGTAAAACATAATTGAATTAAAAATATTTCTTGATAGGTTCTTCGATTTTTTCCAACTTCTACACGCTACAATTCGTTCATTGAAGTTTCCACGCTATCGATTCTGTTTTGTGCAGCTATAGCTACTTCTTAATGCTGACAGTAGAAGAGATCTATCGATAAAGCAGGCTCGTTGATATTTTGTATCTACTTTCTATACAGAGTACTCTTCCAGAGACGAAGAAGGAGGACAATCGCTTTGAAAATTATATCGTATGTTAATTCAACAAACTACCTAAGATATATATATTTTATTAAAAACTGACAGTGCAATGAATCTTCAAATACGTTTTGCTTGAGAACGACACCTCTAACGAAACAATTTTATTCTACATTTTCGATCCATTTCCTTATCGTTTGTATCACTAGTTACGCGATGTTCTACGAATCGTACAGGAAATGCTGGTGTAGAAAAAGATGCGAATGTAGGACAGTCTTTGACAGGTACTTTTTTTTTAGTCAAGGAACATTGCCAAAGGCTAATTCTACAACGAACGAATGCGGTTGAAAAGACGAACTATAGGTCTCTCTTAAATCAGTCTTTAAAAATCTCTCATCTATAATATTCTTTAATTCGGCCCAAATTTAGATCCAGTGGTTGGAAAGATGCACATAATTAGAGTTATTCGTTGCAATAAAAATTCGACGGGTCGATGCGCATGTAGAGTTAAATCATATTTCGAAATAAATAACTCGAATAAACGTCATACCAGACATCCTATTGTAACAATTTCGAACAGTGAAACTTGCAGTTTTTTTTTTTTTTTCGACAATACATCCTGTTTTAAAGTTCAGTCGAATAGTTCGTCCTCGTAAAAAGAGAGGAACGGTATTTCCTCGCTTCCAGAAAAGGCGCCAGACAGGAAGCTGTTGCCTGAAGCGATTCCAGTGAACAGAAAACGTTTTGATGAAGCAATTCGTGTCAACGTATAAAAACTTCTCTCAACATATCATACAGCGAATGAAAAATATTGAACCGAAGAAACTGTTAGTAAAAATGCAGAAACTGCTAGTAAATCTCTCCGAGCATATTTCTTTATACGAGTCTAACAGAAGGAAAATTTATCTCGCAGTCGGTAGTAAGAATATTTTTATCCAATTAGTTTTATTAAATTTAATTTATCGAAAATGACTGTTCTCTATTCTTTAATTTTTTCAAAGATAATTGTATTTTTCTTTTTTTTTTTTTAAGCTGGAAGAAAATGGTTTAATTTTTTGTTTAATTACATTTCGTTTGTTTCGATCAGATAGCAATTGAACGAAGTAAAAAAGTGAAAGACGATAAAAACGTATTAACAAAGTAACCTCCACATTTAATTTAATTAATTAAATAGTAAGCCAGTCTTGTTATACTTTTAAGTGGTAGTGTACATTGATTTAAACCAAGCACTGTTGCGAATGTTTTGCCAATTTCTTTAAAAGCGATCCTCAATCTAAACGATTCGAATAATATCCTGAATAAGAACTTTAGCCATCTTCTTTGAGAACGATTTTGAATTGGGAAATGTTCTAAAATTAACGTACCATCTGCTTCTTAGGGACTGTTTTAAACTTCGAGTGGATTTAAAATAACACTCAGGGCAAGAGCTTTAATTAACCTGTAAGAAAATCATTCGAGTCTAGACAAATTTAATTAATTCAATTAATAATATTCTCGACGTCTATAAATGCACAGCGATACGTTAATAATTTTTAACTTCGTGTCTTTACTAACACTTTATAAAGATTAAAAGCGGTGAATCTAATAATAAATCCCTCTGATATTTAAAACATTTTTAAAATCATATTTTTAACGATGAAAATTGCTTTTATTATTAAATTCGGCTTTCTAGAGATTCGTTTCGTTAGCGATGTTTCATGGTTAAAGCTTGGAAGCTTGTCTTCGAAACAATTTCGTCGAGATTTTACTCTGCTTGTCATTTGCAATTTTCATTCTTGTGTTGACCTGATAACGCTAAGTGTGATAACAAGCACCGAGTAAGATTGCACAAAGGTAAAAAGGTATTCGTATGGAAATTTATGCTGGTGAGACGATCCGTTTGAAAAATATTCGGTAACACTTTCATGACTAACATTTCAAAGGATAAAATCTGGAAATGCTATAATTGAATTCTCAAAAATTAATTATATATAATTATATATACATATATATATATATATATTTCCTTTTATTTATTCCATACAAAAAACATAAAATTAATAATCAACGTATCTGTTTGTATAAAAATTCATTAAAGTCGTGAATTTTTAATTTATCGGTCGTTACATTCTTGAACATCCTTGTTCGACCATTCGCTTAATTTCTTTTCGAAACGATCTTGTTTATAGGCCGTTATCTAACTAATATTTACGTTAATAGCTTTTATGTAACGAACCGTCGATTATTCCGTGAACTACGAATTTTCACGAGAGACTTCCCTTCGTATATACATAACCCTTACTGCGTTTAAAATTTAGTTATAAGTATTGATTGACCAAGAAAACTGCAAATCAATTAAGAAGTTGTCGCGGAAAATAGTTGCATAAAAATGTTTTGTACATTTATTTTTGGTTCGCTAAAAAATGGTCGGATACAATATTTTTCCCCTATTGTTTCGCTAGTTTTCAAAAAATTATAATATGCAAATGCTGTTTTCTCTAACCATAAAGAAAGGAACTTATGCTATTCCCCAATGCCAATTTCATATGCACCGACTCTGTTTTCTCAGTATTCAAAAATGGAATGTAATTTCCGAGATTCGTGGCGCTATGTTTAGACAGAAAACAAAAAATGTGAAGCTGCAGAAAGACCAAGGTGTTCCCATTTCAGAGAAGAATACAGAGGGCTGTTAGGGAGATAAGTATAGGAAGCTGACAATGTCTTGATGTAATTATCTTAGCTTTATCCTCTTTCAGCACAAATTTTCTTCTCTTTATCTGCTGTCCATCGAGCTTTTAGTGGCAAGCGGGCCTTCATTCTGGAAATACGAGACTTTGGGATTCACTAGACATTTCCCTTCTCACGGTTAAGTGGGCTGTCTGAACCCTTATCGAAACAAAGAAATATAATCTCTAACAAAAAGCTGAAATGCCAAAATGTTTCTTTTTCAAACATAGATTATGATTGTTTGTTTACACTTGTTTGAGCTTTCGGTTAAATTGATATTTTTGATTCTGTAAACACAAAAGAGCGTTCAATCGAGCGAGAACAATCGTATCGTTAATAAAAGAACAGAATTACCGCGAATAATTGGATGCAATTCTTTAATTATTAGCGTTGGATTAGCTTCGTTTCCCGAAAGAAATGAGAAATGTAGCGAAGATTATATGTCAATTGAAACCAACTGCGCTTGTTGAATAATTTATGAAAAGTATTACACTTCAACCGAGGGAGCTTTTTTCCCCAGTCTCTTTTTATTACGATCTGAATTATATGCTAATTTGTGCCTGGTAGTGACAAGTCGGTGCATTTATTAGCTTTAGGACACCGCACACATTTTCTAACAGTTGACACTATGCGTGTGTACTGTTATTCAAATATTTAGGACCACCTGAATTCCAGAATACAAAGAATTCCGTGTACAGAATGTTTCAAATCATGTAGCAGTAACTTCAAACAAATAATTAAATAAATTAGCATAAACGTTTATTCTGTTTGACTTTGTTTCCGACCTCTGCAGGACAAAATCTTTCTGTAAAATTCCTTGCTTTCATCGCGTTAATATAAAAGCGAAGATTTTTATTTTCATGGTTTCAGAACAGCGTGGAAGTTTTGTGATTGTCAGTGTGGAGGGAAGAAATCGATCCAGAAGGCATCATGTCACAGAATCACCGAACAAACAGGACGTCAATCGCAGTGGTAGGTGCATTAACAGCTGTTAATATAAAGGGCGGTTTACCATTCAAAGCTAAATGTTTTATAAATTGATGCTGGGCAACATTAAAGGATCGTTTGCAATTATGAGTTCTCTTACTAATTATGAACCTTGCATTTCATCGTATTTTGTAGTACTTTACGCGTTCGAATATTTTTATTCATTCTAAGACTCGATATTTTTTCTATTTACATTTTTAATAAGTTAAGCGCCACGCCAATCCCTGCGGACCGACGTTGAAATTTTTGTTCCGGCGTCATTGGTGTCCGAGGACTGACATTATCGATTTAAACAAATATTTTATAATTCATTAATGGGTTCTATTAAATCGCATTGAACAAAGATGCGACTTTCCTTTGCAGATCTTTACAATTTTCTTCTTAAATTCTTAACTATTTTGCGACTAAATGAAAAAAAAAAAATTTATTTACAAATAGTTTCTCTCAACGATATCTTTTAATCGGAGATAATTAAATTTTAAATGTTATTTAAATATACTTTACTTACTCGTGGAAAAGTATATAACCACAATCCAGACTGGCGTACAACGATTGCACTTTTTGGCCAACTCCATCGTAGCGTAAAGATTAACCTAAAACTTTCTTACATTTGGCTACCAGATCCGTCTAACTGTATACAGTCGTTCACAAAAGTCTGGATAAACCCATTCAATTTTGTATATCCGACTTAGAGAATTTTTATCGTAACATGTTACATCAATTACGTTCACCACTCCAGTTGTTGGTTTTAAATCCTATTAAATATATTTGGGTGGAATCGAACAATATTACAGATGAAAAATCATTAAAAGCTGATTTAAAGTAAAAACCTAGGATAGAATGGCACCGGATATTTTTAATTCGATCTATGCAAAGAAGATTGCAGACCATCGATACCAACCAAGGACTTACGAAATATTAATTAGATTTTAAATTACAAAATTCCAAATCGATGAATTTAAATTAAAATAGTATCTAGTTAAAAGCCAGATTATTATCTTGGTGAATACGCAGCGCGTGTAACGGATAAGATATTTGTAATTCAAAGCAAGGGCGGCAGTCATTTCAGTATTAGGATTACGAAAAAGGGATTTGCATGTGATATGGGTAGCTCAACTGTGGTTAGCTTTGAGATAGGTTTATTCGAAGCAGTACTTTCGGAATTAAAATTTTTATATTCGTTCATTTTAGAATAAAGATTTAAGATTTTTTTTAGAAGGGTAACGCAAGCGCCATTTTTCTCATAGGGGCGGTTCTTTGCACAAGTTTGTACAGACGTCTGGGTTAGGTTTACCCGGGTGAAAAAAAATCTATAAGAGTGTAATATAGCGGTGTTTAATTAGATTTATCGCAGACATCAGCAACACAGCGATGCTTAGAAAAAATGATAAATTATTAATGAAATATGTATGAACGACAACAATAGGTATAGATTGAAACGCGTAGAGTTAACAGTCCATGTAGTATTTAAATACTTCATTGACGTGTTAACGAGTCCTTAAATGGTGCATGAAATACTTTCAGTAACCTATATATTTTTTAAGGTGGCACACATCGTGATGAAAGCATTTAAAGCGAGTCTCCAAGAATATAAGTGCTCGTTTAACCCAAATCTTCCGCATTAATATATCCATGAAATGCCTCTAATGACCATATCTTTTCATCGATGATTGAAAACATGATTTATTTTTCAATTTTTATGGTTCGGAGCAACTTCTTCGAAGTGAAATACCTTTTCATTTCAACAATTTTATACGATTGTTCCTTGTTCAAATGAAATTTACAAATATTCGCTTAAATATCTATTCCACATAAATGCATTTTTTAAAGAAGAGCTACTAACATATCGTGTGAAACGCTTACTGCGGACAGTAGACCTTTGTTATCTATCGTTACATGAAATTTCACACCGATTTAGAAAGGTCTTTGTGAGGGAAGCATCGAAGCATGCGACGCTACGCACATAGAGATATCGTTTGGTTTCCGT
>SMSQ01001588.1:33539-62759 GCA_019453375.1 Ctenoplectra terminalis
ACAGCCGAGATACCAACGATCTCTACATTTTCATGATACGGAGTAATAAAAATATTCCTAGTTAAATGTTAGTGCATAAATATGTTAGAAATAAAAATATTTAGAAAGTCACCCGTTTTGCGACAATTGTCGGTACGAGAATAATAATACTATTTCTTTCATTTCGAGATATTAATAGTGGCCGGTTCCTCCCGATTGTCCAACTATTTCGGACTTATCCTATCTTACTTCTGCGAACGAGCAATAAAACCATCCTATTCTCAATCATTCGAGTATACAATCCTGGAGAAAGTTATAATAACTTTACGGTAACAATTATTTACAAATCAACCTCTTCAATCATAAACGAGTCAGAACTTTAATCAGAACTTTGTCCTAAACAAATTATCAGTCTTCCACCGGATACAGAGTACGCGGATCCATTCAACCGTTCCAAAATTCCCTTGGTTCAATCGTTAGCGTAATTGATTTGTAAATCGTTGGTTCGTTTGTTCACAGAACCGGCGCACGTACTCGAAATGCAATATACTCTGCGGGGATTATCCAGTGGGACACGAATTAAACTGTGCACCGGGTCAGATGCGACCGAGGCAAAACAGCGTGTTCATTGGTTCTAGCGCTTCCCTGCTCCCAGGTGGCCAAGGTACACCTCGACGTACTAAAAGCGCGTTCGATCTCCAATTCTTGATATTATCAGAGAACAACGCTTTGGACTCCTCCTCCGGTGACCAGGACGCGTTGAAAAGCTTCAGATCGGTCAGCGAGTCCACGAAACTGTTGCAACGCGAACGAAAGACCAGTGTTTACCAGTTGGACACATCCGAAACGTCCAAGCCTGCGTTTCGAAATAGGGGAATGAGTATTTGTCAATTGGACAGAACCGAAACGACCAAACCTTCGTTTCGAGACAGGGGAGTGAGTATTTGTCAATTGGACAGAACCGAAACGACCAAGCCTTCGTTTCGAGACAGAGGAATGAGTATCTGTCATTTCGATGCTTCTTCGAAATCATGGCAACGAGATCGTGAAACGAGTATCTGTCAGTTCGACAGGATGGACGTTCTTGCCCGACCGTTGCAAAGAGACCGCGGCGGAAGCATTTTTCAATTCGACAGGATGGATGTACTAGCCAGGCCGTTGCAGAGAGACCGATTAGGTAGTACTTACCATTTCGATAGGATGGAAGTTCTGGCCAGACCTAATGTTTCCTTAGGAAAGTCTTTGCCGAGGGAAAGACGCGTTAGCATGTGCAATTTTCTGGAGAAGGACGAGGAAACGAAGGGTGCTCGGATAGAACGGCGTTTGAGTGTCAGTAACATGGAGAAAATCGAAAAAGAAAATGTTTCGATCGAGGAAAAAGAGAGTAGCACGAGAAAACAGAAGATATTTGCTAAATGCACGCCAAGGGAAAAAAAGAATACTTTTTATCAACAGGATCAACCGTGTTGCAGTAAAACATCCGATGTATTTGGATACAAGGCTACTTGTGTTTAATACGAGATCGTTCGGTTTCTCAAAGGAGAACGCAACAGTAATTGCGATTATTAAAATTTATCATGCGTGAACAACTGAAATTACATACTTTTTTGTATCTGATACTGCAGATGCAAAAAATTTTGACGATAAAATACTATATATTTTTTTAAGTCATTCCTTCTGTATTCCTTGTCATTTTATTACGCTACGAGAGGGCTAATGAAAAAATTTACGTTCTTTTCGTGTTCGAAATGAATATTTACGAACGCAACTACCGAAAGAATTAAAAAGAAAAAAAAAAAAATATATCAGCTGCAACGTTGTAAGAAGATAGTGAAAGGAATTTATAGAGAAAAAAGCGAACTATTTTTTCAGGAATTGCAATTTTTTAGGCGACGATAGGAAAAATATATTTATTAACACGTACCACTGTTTCGAATCTATGATTGTCAAGTATGTTAGAAAACGTTCTATCAAAAACGACGTTAACGCTGGAACTACCGGTGCAGTAGAAATGGCGGATTCGTAATTTCTCGCAGAAACTGTATAAGTTTTTATTTCTCCGGTACAAATAATTTTTAATCGTCGATAGTTCTGGTGTAAAAATAATTTCAGAGAAACAAGAGTCGAACGTACCAACTATACTGCTGCATTTTCATATAAATTGTTTGCCATTTGGTTACAGTGCATCTATTCATCGCGGTCGTCTCTTGCAAGAATACATTAAATGTCGCACAGGAAAGCCATTGCAATTTGCATGTCAACTGTGTTTTATGCTCTGTGTGAAGAGACATCTGCATTGTCAAGCGCCAGTTGAAACGTGTAACAGTGCTTTTAAACGCGAAATACTGCGAGAATGACAATACAATTACAATTTATACTATCAGCACATTACATCGCTGCTTACTTCTTTCATGTACATAGTAATTTCATTGCGTTTTTATTTCATTTTTTTTTATAAAGAATCTCGACAATCTATTGTAACAGTTCCACGAAGATCTAATGGAAAATATAAAAATTAAATTTTCCATTACTGGGCATCGGTACTAGAGAGAAAAAAAGGTTGGCAAAAAGAGCGATGGAGATACTTCCACGAAACTTTAATCGAGGAAAAATGTTATTATTATAGCGGGAGTACTGTGCTACCATAAAAATCACAGGCATAAAGATAAAAACCGTTTTAAAACGAAATTTCACATATCAGTAACATTTTTTATTCGTAAAAATTAATTACGGTATATCCGTTTTTTTAGATCTCCGTCGGCAAAAGAATCGTTAATATCTGGCTGTTTCCCTTTGAACTTTGAACAGTATTTTTTAAGAACACACGTATACTGTTTTTTAAATATTGAATATTAAAGATCAAAGATCAAATGAACTGCACTGCATAGTGAAATGTGATAGTAAGAAGAGCAATGACCGAGTATAATTAGCCAGTTTATTCTTAGGGCAATTGGTATTTGAGTGCAGTGGCCCCGGAAGTAACTATAGATCTATAATTATGCTTCTGTAAAGTTTGTGTTTTTAAATAAAAAAGAAGGTCTGCATAAACCACATTTTAAGAACCGAATGTATTGACATTAAACGTTGAAAGAATTATTTCGAGCAAAAATTGCAATGTACTTAAAATCTGAACACTTTTATTTTCACAAGATTGTATATTATGATTTAATATTAAGATATCAAATTTAACAAAGCGATAATTTTTGCAAAAAACTTGTTTTCAATGTGTTGTATATCATTTTTTAGCAGCATTCTTTTTTTTAATAAATATCATTTCATTCGTAATTTATAAAAAAAAACTTATTTACATCAGCTGTTTCGAAGAAACTTTCAGTTATATGCTTTTTAAGGTTCCGTCTGAGACTTAAATTCTCTTGATCGAGCTCTTTTTAGCACCCTATGATTCAGTCGTATTAATATCACGTTCAATATCATGGAACCATTGGAAAACATTCCTTAATGGTCGAAGAAAAATTGTTTGAAAATGTGTTTCGTGTGCCGTCACAGGCAGAGGTCGCTATTATTAGAAGATGCTCTTTAACGTGAAGAGATGGCTAGCTACGATTATTTCCTTTTAGTAATTGATTTTGCACCTAGGATTGACAATCTGGAAATTAATTTACCACCACGGTGAAAGTAGATAAAGAAACTTTGTTTCTCCGTTCCCGATGACCTCGTTGACAAATAAGATCGAAACTCTAATGAAACATGTACCGAGTAAAAATACGACATTCTAAAATTGATAAAGTCAATCCTTTTCTAAAATATCATTAAATTTCATTAAAATCGAGCGTATAGAATCGTCTAAAATTAACGTCGTTTTTGAAAGACACGTTAAATATAATCGTACAAAGAAACCAAAGATTCATTCTTGAAGAGTGTCCAATTCGTCTACCTCCTTACTCAAACTTTTCTCCTCTCTCTTTACTCTATACGTAGATTTTAAGCGTGTTTAACTATTTCTCCTTCTGTCTACTTATCCTTACAAATATACCGTATAAACTATTCTATTCTTCGAAAACGACCAGTATTTCCGATAGCATAGACTTCCTTGACTCTTTCGTTATGAAACTTTCTGTCGAAAAAAGAAGAAAAAAAAAAAATTACATTATCTTTGAGTTATTCTAATTAAAAATATTTCAACTCCCAACTTTGGAGGGTAATTTCGTCTTTTATATACGAATATCTGTAGATGAAAAAGAAAAAAAAAAAATAAAGAAAAAGATACGTTTTTAATGTTTTCAGATTCTTTAGTTGCATGAAAAATCGTATAAAAATTGGCGTGTATCGGTTGAGTCCCTTGTAAACCTTACCTCGCCTCGTCTCGATTCGAGAATGATTCCTGTCCGAAACATGGATTCTCTGCGAGAATGATCGGAGGAAAGCGAGGCAAGGCGAGCTTAGACGAGTAGCGCGAGCGGATTCATTGCCCCCGTTGCGTTTTCCACCAACAGATCGGAAGCATTCGGAAATTATCGAGAGCACTCGACGGCCGCTAAAGGATAATCCGAACGATCGACTTAACGCCAGTCAGACTTAAGTTTCTTAAATAAATGGTATAAAGAAATGAAGCGAAATTTTACTTTCATATTTTAATTATTTTTTATCTCGATCAAAGTAATCCTTCATAACTTGTGCACACGATTGTATAAAATCTTCCTGTTGTTTCGACCAAGCAAGAATTATGCTAAGCGATCTGGCAACGTCGTCCTCGTTAAATTGAAGCACGTGTTGAGATTCCTCTTCCGCTTTTTCAGCAACCGGATCCTTTCTTTCTTCTTTCTCGCAAACTGTCAACCAGTCTTTCACTTCCTGTTCACTTATCGATGCGCCTGTAAATGTCTCTAACATTTGTGTTAACGAAGACGTTTCCGATATATCGTCGGTTTCCTCTTCTGGTTCTTCTTTCACTCCTAATTGACTAATATGAGCTAACTTGATACCTACGAGATGCTCCCAGCAATTCTTGATGTACGTATGCTTGGTTTCCAGCCAAGATTCGTACAAAATGTCAATACAATCCTTTATGTCGTAGTCGGTGTAAAATTGCGTCAATCCTCCGGAATAAGATAAAAGTTTCTTGATAATTTTGTGTCGAAAAGATATTTTTATTCTCGAGATTATCCCCTGCTCCATGGGTTGCGCCATGGATGCACCCGAAGGAAGATACACGATCTCAAAATTATCTTCGCGTAACATATCTGTGGGTAGGATATGGCTGACACAATTATCCACGATTAAAAGTACCTTTCGTACCGTTCCTCTGTATCGTTGATATTGGCAGACCAATGGTATAAAATGATTGTCCAACCAGTCGACGAAAACATTTTGGTCCATCCGTCCTCTTTCTTGCGCCTTGTAAATTACCGGTAACCTTTCGTAGCAGTGCTTCAACGCACGAGGTCTCTCAGACTTGTATATAAAAAGTGGAGGAAGCTTGTGCGTTCCTGTGACATTCGTACAAAACGCTATCGTGACAAGATCTCTTTTCGTTTTAACTCCAAATAAATTTGTTTCCGCTGAATGTACCCAAGTTTGCGGAGGAAGAGCCTTCCACGCGAGACCCGTCTCATCCATGTTGTAAACATTTTCCAAGTCAATTTCCTCTTCCTCCAAGCGCTTCAATAGCGCTTTAGAAAATTCCTCTGCTGCATTGTGATCGATGTCTTTCGTTTCACCGATGTCGTTCAACGAACGAATGTCGTGGCGATTTTTAAAGCGCCATATCCAACCCCGGGAACAGGTAAACGTCGATGGACCGCCAAATTTTGCGTTCAACTCGATCGCTTTTTCTTGGAGCAAATGGTCGGTGATCACGATTCCCGTAGCTCGTTGTTCCAAATACCAAACGTATAATCGCGTGTCAAGCTCACCGAGCGCCGAATCTTTTAACTTTTTTTGCTTCTGAACAGTCGAAGGCTTGGTCTGCAATTTTTTACGAAGCTTGGCTTCGTTCTTCTTAATATGGTAAACCGTAGACGCTGTTACGTCGAATTGATCGGCCAGTTGTTTCGGCGACAGACCTTCTTCCAATTTTTGTAAAATTTCCAACCGCTGCGATATCGTCAGATGCGTGTATTTTTTCCTCTGAATATTCGACATCGTGGAATGATCAATATTTTACGTGTGCTGCTCCCGTGCTCGGTTAAACTTCACTGAGGTCTCCCCGGTTAAATTCCAACGACCCATCCCCACCCACGTACAGTGTCTCGAGTTGAGCGCAACCTAAACGAGCGGACGAGGATAAGAGAATAGATATAGCTGGAGAAAGAGAGACGCGACATTCGAAAGGGATACCGCTCGCGTTACAATGAATCGTTCAGCGACCAATAATTTAATTTCTTCAATTATCATCGCATCCTTGTAAAAATAGCACCGATTGATTCGCGAGGTTCTCCCGATGAAAATGAGTCCAAACACGACACCAGTCGGAGCAGACTTGACGGTAAAATAAATCGTTCTTGAAGGATCTGCTTGTAAAATGGATTATTATAAAAATTAATTCGACCCGTGTTGTGTTTGGATTCATTTTAATCGGAAGAACCTCGTCAATCCATTAAATTAGAGAAACTGAAATATTTCTGATAGAATGATTCATCGTAACATACGTGGCATCCCTCTTAAGTGCCGGATGTTTCGACAGTTGCTGTTGACACGTTACCTTTATCTCGTTTACCATCGTTATATGTATTCTCCTTTCTTGCAGTCCGAATTTTTCCAACTCGAACCGAATCCGTAATCTCGAGTAAAATACGTGTGCCCTGTGCTTACGATTGTGTTAAAAGAAGGTTGGTCTGTTACGTTATAACCAATCGTACCCTCGTTCCTTACGTTCGTGATATTTCCAGCTCAGCATAATAGTATCCAGAGGTCGCCTCGTGGTTGGTGACTATGGTCATCCGTAGTAGCGAAAGGGTTAAATCTAACAAGAAATGTTAACAAGATATTTTTTTATATCGACCACCGTTCATTTTGAAGAGGCGACGACGGTCCTCAAAGTAGGGTGTAAAAGATTTCGAACAAATTATTTTCTTTATCAATTTTTTACACGGTTGGATTCGGCATTAAAAAATAGACAAACCACACGTTTAAGCTTTCTTTCTATCTCGGATAGTTTTCGAGATGTACTGTCAAATAGGTTTTTCACCCTTTGCTTCGAGGGTTGATATCATTTCTTGAAAACGAAGATGGTTGATATAAAACAAAGTACGTACATAATATTTTTTCGAGATCTATATCGTGTCAAAATTTCATCAAAATCGGCGTGTGTCAACTCCGTAACATTCCTTGTAAGAATAATTAAAATTATCGACAAAATAGGATGTTAAATTACAATTAATATAATGATAAAAAAGACCATTTGAGAAACCACTCTATTCGTTCGATTTCAATCGAAATTTTGATCGACGATGAGCCACGAATTCGTGATTGAAAATGCAAAGGAAAAATAACGCATGCTCAGGGATTATTAAAAATTTTTGTTAGATATGGTTGCGTATCATTATTGCGTTGCGTTTATAAGTTCTTCGGAAAAAAACAAAACATTTTCGAATGTCTGTACGAAGAAATAAAGAATATTACACAGTTTGAGAGTGTGAATTTTTATTTACCAATGCAAATTAAATCTATTTCTTTTTTCTTTATATGAAAGTACGTATTTTATTACACGTCACGATGCATGCAATGTGTTTGCCTCGACGCGTAGAGCTTTATTGGATAAGATAGAAGGGCCATCGGAAGAAACAATTCGGAAGTCTGCTTTTGACAGTAAAATAATTATGATTTATGAAGGTCGAATATTACGGGCACCATGATGGTGGAGTGTCCTCCTTTTAAAGATAATTGTGGATAATGTGATTCAAGGGTACGATAAGTTAACACCTTGACACAATTTTAAGCTTAAACTACTGCTGAGGTTAAAGATATTTTTCAATAATAGTATACAACCGTAAATAATAAATAATGCAACTAAAAAAGTGCAATGAATAACGATATTTCTCAGCTTCTGCGTTTTGTAAAATGATTATCCGGTTCGTTGAAATCGATGGTGTCTTCGAGTGTAGGAAAAACTTTTGTACCTTTTAATACAGTTTTCTAGAAACACGTTGTTCCTTAATGGATTATTCCTGGTTAAATTCAAGTACAATATGCGTACAATAACGTGTCATAGATAAGAATAGGTAATCAGATAAGCAAAGGTTAAAGGATAACCATTGTATTATGTGATTAATGACACGTCGGTACAAGATATCTGGTTTCGAGGACAGTCTCCTGAAACAATACAGTGCATTAATTACACTGTGTCGGTGACTGCACTTAGCTGCATTTTGTTTAATAATCATGTAAACGATGATTTATTCGCGACACTAGAGCACGACCAATTTTAAATAAGAAATTATGAATCTGCGTTATTTAATTTCAAATGAAAAGATTAATTTTCAATATCCTTTGTGAGAATTTATCGTGCATCCAGACACCGTTGTGTATCAATTCTCTCATCCAGGCATATAATCAGACTGGAACCACTTTAATAGCGATTCTGGCTTGTTTGTTGTTAGCGAAGTTTAATTAGTACTCTCTTGGGTATGTATGTACGCGTATGTACATATACATACATATACTTGATCTGTCTCTTACAAGAGTGAGTTCAAATTGATTCGAAGCAGACGGTTGTGTAACGAAACCAATAGGTTGCAATACCTTACACCCTCGTAAAACGCATTCGTGGAAATGAGATCGGCTACAGGTTATCTAACTCTGTTACGGTCCTCGAATTATTTTCGATCTAAACGCGCTCTAATTTTATTAAAAAAAAAAAATCCCAATTCTGACGAAAATGTTCATTTAACGTAAAATTGTAAAAAGAAAATTCCCATATCGATAATAGCATTTTTACATTTCTCACAAAATTAGGAAATTGCTTAACGAAAGAAAAACTCGATGGGATGAATAATGACCCAAGGATCGCAGCAAGATTAATAGTACCTTTTAAAGGGAATGAAGGTTAATATTAAAGACAATGATAATAGGATACATAATAGGATTGGATATTGAAAATAGGACACCTTGTATACCAAATGTAACAAATATAGATACGAAGTTGCTATAAACCAAGTCGTATCCTTTATTTGCAGCTGTATGGACGCGAGAGTCCAGGTTAATACGAGATAGAGGGAATTAAGGTAGGACAGTTTCTATTACAATACGTATTATTGCTTTGATCTCGTTCTTCCGTTTGTTCGACGCAAATTCCCATTCCAATGGCAATCGTCCTTCGTACAAGAATGGCGGTGGTTTCGCATGGTCATTGAAACTCGATCCATTATAAAAGAAGCCCTAAGTTCAATAGCTGTCATGCGCCGTAATCCTTATCAGAGTTTCAAGTTATTGTTTCAATAAAAGTTGAGTCAAAATTTCTTTTATAAAACACTATACTTTTACGGAAAACGGAAGCGTGAGATTTTTATGAAAAAAAAAAAAAGACATCCCGCATTAGCCGTTACGTGGCAGAATTTCAAGATAGATAAGCATTAGACGAAAATACGCCTCCGTTCTCGAAACTAGTGGTTTTTGTGCAAAGGACTTAGCATTAAAAATGTTTCTTCCAAGTCGTCGAGGCCATTTATCAGGACCCCGTCTCTGGTCCTTAATGCGATTCCTTAGGAACGCGGTTCGTTTGATATATTTCTTACTCGTCGTCGGTGTGGCTGAGTGATGGATCACGCTAGAAACGCATATATGCGGTCAGATGGATCAGGGGTCGTTACGTTTATCGACTCCAACAGAGGGATGATCACTGCGTGGGAAAAACTCCCCTCTCGATTTTAGTCAAGGTAGTTTTTTTTTTTTTTTTCAACAGGAGTTTCTGCTCGACTACGCTCGAATTGAAGCAGAGCTCACTAATTTCTTCCTTGAATCAATCGTGTCAATATTGATGATAATAGGGTAAGTCGTGGATAGTTGGACCACTTTTTGGAAAGAAGCCATTGAATTGTGGGTTTTTTTATATTTTCTGTTGTTGTTTTGGGTAAATTAAAGTATTATAAATTTATTTATCTCTTCTTTTAACATAGAAATACCAACGCCCGCGTGTTTGGGTTACAGCGTCCACCCATCGGAAATACCAAAGAATGTAGCTCGTACAAAATATAATGCTCGGTGAAGCTATACGTATCTGCAAAGATTGGAAACACAGAATTAAACCTTGAGCCTCAAGTATGTAAAGTCTATACGGACAGACTGAGTGTACAAGCTTCTGAAATCATAGAAGTTCCGGAAGGCGAACCGCAGATTAATTTTCGTCACCCTGTACCGACCGCGAGTGCGGATTTACTTCCCACTTTATTTTGCGTTAACATTACCGATACATAATTGTTAACAATAATAGCCGGAAGGTATACTTTTTTCAGACAAATTTTCATAAACAATATTTCAGTTATATAAAGAGAACTTCAAAAAAAAAAAACTACAAAAACAAAGAAAACTTTAATAAGAAATACATCACGCAACGTCTGACAGACTTCGCAAAATCGTTTCACGACACGAATCATATAAAATATATCCGTTTTATGCATTATGCATTTGTTTTTTTCATTCGTTTGCGAGACAGCATTTTCAGATAACCGTGTTCGTCGCGTTACGTCCTACCGTAATGATGGTTGTACCAGGAAGAAAAGCTTGTATAACGATGCACCGTATAATGCAATACATAATGTAGGATATAACTGCTACTGATCAGCCAACTAGCATTGACATGATATTGAATATCGCGGCTACGAGAGAACGGGGTCAAAGCGCGGATAAACAAATGTATTTCCTTTACCTGAATTCTCACTTTGAAAGAATTTAATGCTTTCGTTTAAAGCAACCATTGTTACCAATTTCTATAATTGCCGATTAAAAAAGTAAAGTATTTAAAAATTAGATATTAGCGTGATCGATTAATATTTATTAGAATCATCTTCGAAGGCAACGTATATCCACACGCTACAAGCGGGTATTCAGGAATAGCGTTTAAAAATTTTAAAAAGATCGGTTTCAGTAGTTGTTGAGTTTCGCGCGAGTGAGTTCGGCTCTCTCTTTATATAATATTAATATTATTAGTATAGATTGTACGAACGAATAATAATTGAAGTTTTATGTTCTAAAGGAGTGTCATCTGCGTGACAATCGAGCGATCGATTATTATCGTTACATAATTGTATCGAGCGGAACAAGCGATAAGGATTATTCAATCTCGATGCACTTTCACTACCTGTATTACATAACACAGTGGTCGACGTTCTAGGTCATTTTCTACAGAAAACAATCGCTTATGCAGCTGACCACGAACACGAAATAGCCTTAATGTAATCGGTCAAGTTGAGTCGTCAGCCTTGTTGGCCAGTTATCCGAATATCGGGTCAAGGTTATCTGACATCGTACGAATAAACCCGGCATCTGTACGCTTATTTTTGATGGCCGAATAAAATCATTCTTTATTTCAGTGACTTAAAGTTTCCATCGCAATCGATCGCTTCGAAACACCCTGTAGTAGATCTTTCTTTATGCGAGCTCCATTTATTGCGACGAAAGGGTATAGCGGAATAAAATGGTCAAAAGTGGCCTTCGACCGATTTTTCCTGGTAATGCACCATTCGATAGTTTAGCAAAATAAAACATCGCACACCAAGTTTCAATCCTCCGTCTCATCCGGAAGGACGGTTGCAGCAAAAATTCGGATTACCGATTTTTACCACACTTTCCTTATTCGATGCTGCGCGAGAATTCTGAAGAAAAATTGTAGAATATTGTACACATGGTTATTTTATAGCCGTGAATTTTTTCAGACTCACCGTGTAAGATGCAAAATTCATTTCAAACTTTGGTGTTTACTGTCTGTTACAATGTCGCGGAAATTCTCTCCTAGCATTGTGTCAGTTAAGAGTAAATTAGGTAACATAGAAGGAATTCGGTTGAACAAATCTCAGTTAACTTTACTCTGCTAATAAGACAATATTTATGAGGGCTCTTAAATCATAATCCTATGTGTCATGAACCATATTCAGCGTGGCTGCATGCATAGTAAGGCTGGTTTGCTTTGTACCACTGCAGTTATACGGAATTCAGATCTCTCGAAAGCCGAGCCATGCTAAGCGTTGATTGCGTGAAGCGCGAGAACGATAATTGCCTTTGTATCCCACGGGACAATGGAACAATTTGTAGTTGTTACCAGAAATTTCCCAAAATGTTTTTATTATGAATACGAATTGTAATAATTTATCCACATTTTTGCGTGTATTTTTCTTCTTTGTATTTAATTTTTATCAATCGGTAGCTCATGGGGTGAACGATCGATTGAAATACCTTGGGACTCGTTGTGTAATTCATAATGATAATTTTTTATTACTTTTTGTCGCTTCGGTGCCGTGAATGAGATCAGACATTGCATAACAGTGTATTCGCCAACTTAACGATGTTTTGCAATTATCTGAAGAATGTAACGATGTATACAATAGATAAGACAATTTTGTAACCAAAAATGTAACGAGGCATTGCTTATAGTTATGTTGATTTATATCAAGACGCAATAAAATTCAACCAAATACCAAATTGATCGAATCTTATGGTAAAAAGAATGATTTTAATTATCGAGATACCGATTGCATAGTGATGTTGTTTTTGTTAATCTACAAAAAATAGTATTTTACATCACCAGTTGTTTTTCTATAATAAAATTTATTTTGTATAATAAATATTCATACCTAATCCGAACCAATGTATTCAAAGAAAATTCAACAGCGTAATAAATCCAATTAAAAAAAGTGATACGACTTCGCTGCACAGTGTTATCGTTTTATTCATAAAAATGCAGAGTCATAATATGATATGCTTTTTGCAGTACCTTCTTACACGATCACTCGAAAAATAATTCAAATGAACAACTCTTAAAAGTATCGTCGAGTCATTGTCAAAAAAACTGAAGAGCTTCCTAAAGATCTGTTACGAGATCTATTAATTATGAATTTTTTTTGTGCCCACGGATGGTCATTGTGAAAATTGAAATAATGATTACGGTATCCTTGGTAGGAATAGATCGTTTCTTTGAACCACGCTCATGTACGCTAAAGTCTCTTGGTATTTTTCTCTCGCATGTGTGCAATTATTCTGCAGCTTCTCGCGTGCTTTTTCGCTAGAGAACTAGATTACCGCGGATGTATGTTATCTTAAAAAATAATTCTAATAAGCACGAATCAGTCGCGTTAATATCTCGGACGAAGCCGAGGCGGAGGATGCTAGTAGAAAATAATTAGGTAGCTTATTTTTGGTTGAATGTACACCCTGTACGTTGTCAAATATAACTCTCCAATGCAACTAACAAGATAAATTACAGTACTTACCATGGTAAATAGCTATTGAATTTACTTAAACTTCCCTGTGGGGAGTTGATTGTAACTGCTATAAGTCGATGTAAAAGAAGAATCTAGTTAGAGCGACACTAGGCAGTGGTTCGGATAACACGAGCTCGACAGGAGTTCGGTAAACTGGGCAATGAGTAAAATTTTGTTCGAACAAATGGAATTCTACTGTATATTACTATTTATTATCAGCTTGCAATATGTTCGCCAGATGGTAATCCGACGTATTATTCATTCATGTAAATCCTTCAAACGTTTTCATAGAGATATTGTGAAACGAAAGTGTTATATTCACGGCTTTTGTTGATATTCACGTTATTAAGATAAAGATTGGAATGAGATTGTTCATCGTAATTACGTAAAATCTATGCACATTCCTTTGATATCGTTTTGTGGAACTAATTACAGTCGCGTCGCCTCGTAAATCTTTAACGACAAAAGAAAGCGTACTATAAATGTCACTAAAATTAGGTTTCGAATAACGGGAATTTTAAATTCATCATTTATACCAGCTTCTGTTAGGGGACGCTGCCATTATTCAACGATTAATGACACATAATATATATTGATTCTAATCAGGCAACGATGTAACGATAACATACCATAATGAAGGTATTTACGGCGAATCACGAACTTTGTAAGTTTCTCACAAGGATAAAGCTAATTGTAAGTTGTGGGTTCTCTTAATAAACTGGTAAATTAAAAAAAAAAAAAAAAAAAAAAGAAACGTGGTAAAATTGCAAATTAACCCCTCTGAATTCACAGTTCCGCAATCCTGATGATCTTCGGTGAAATTGATCTCTGGTAGCATTTCCTGCCGAAGGTTAACCGGTTGGGACCATCGTGGTTGTACTATCTAGTATATTCACAATGAACACTGAGAAAGGGACTTAATCGAAGTGAGGCGGCTTATAAGAGCACGGACGGTCGAATGTTCATTCAGTTCAGCCAACGTGATCCAAGGCAAACGAGTCCCCGGTGCTTACTTAACGAGCCAGTTGCTTATCGTTTCCCGCTTTTCCCAAACGTTAAACAAAATTGCGTTCTAGTGTTCCTATACCTCACCAATTTCATGTTTCGTACATGTACACAGTGGACATTTTAATTCATAAATTGTTGATCGGGAAAAATAGGTCCTTCCGTTTCGTTCGTAGTGAAAAATTGGTTTATTTTGTTTCATGGTAATTGAAAAAGTTGTTCTCGTTGAACATTGCCGTGCTTCATAAGTAATAAGCTTGGCTCGAGTGAAAGAGTTGAATATGAAAAGTTAGAGTGAAAAGTGGAAGAATTATATTTCGGTGGATATTTGAACGTTGAGTTTCCAACCAACATTTTATTTAGAATCAATAATTATTTGTTCAATTATTGGTTTCGATTAAAGTAAGTAAAATCGTGATTTATTAAGAAAGAATAGGGTAGTATTATTTAGGAATTCGTTCCTATGTTTGGATTTGTCATAAACTTAAAGGTTAGAGAGATAACTTTTTCTTTATAGTAGGAATATTTGAATTCAAGCCGCTAAAAATATAATACAGCTTGGTCATCCATAAACGTTTAGGATAACATTTTCATTTTAATTTCAGTTTCATTTTAAATGGAATATTTTAACCAACTTAAATATTTTATTATTTTTAAATAAAGGTTATTAAAATATCGAAACCAAATGTATTTACAACAGACGGATGTAAAACGAAGTTCGCGCACAAAGTTGTAAGACCATGTGACATTTATTCATAATAACAAACTAGCTCGAGAAACAATATTTTCACACCGAAATACACTTCAATCGTAATTGCAATGAATTGTTTTTCCGATTTCTTCCTAAGGCATAAAATTGGACACAGCTGAAGAGAAAGAAACAAATACTACTTTTTTTCGTGGATTAGATGGGAAAAGATTCTCGCTGAGAAAAATCTCTGGAGTTTAAAGTTCCATTAGTCGTTGATTGCGTCTCATTCGAAATCCATTGGTTCACGACGATCTTTTAGACATTGAAACCGGAAGCCTCTATCCTGGACAATCTTAAAGACAGTTGACCTGTTCAGAAGAATCCGATCTATAAAAGCGGATACTAAGAAAATAAAGGAAGAAGCAAAAATTTGTGCCGATAAGTTTTTCAAGCTTAAGAATGCAAGTGTAAGTGATTTTAGCAATAATAACGAACATCGTGAATTTATTTGTATATCGATTGAATCAGTATTAAATGAAGCAGACAAGAAAAGAGGTGGATTATATAAATTGCAAACAATTAAGCAAGAAAGTGGTGAAATAAATGAGATACTAATTTTATCAGTGCTTCGGGAAATGATTTTAGTGTCGGAGATATGAGATTTCTTCTCGTTGAAGAAACATTTTATGCGAAGCCGAATGAAACGAAGAGGCGTTAGAATGTGAACAAAAAGTAACTAAACATAAAATTTTTACGGAGTTCTTGAGTCACGTGGTTGAATGTTACTAAAAAATTGGCATCTAACGTTCTGAATTTTTCTTTCAAACTTTATACAATATGGCACCACCAGAAGGGTAAGTTAATAATTATTGTGCTATAAAATTCGAATAGAAAATGTTGTAAAAAACTGCACACTGCAATTTATTCTTGTTATTAGAAATCGTTTTCGGAACATACGATTGCAGTAACGAGTGAACGGGAAATTATTGAAATCTAAATAATTCTAATTATATCGTACAAATTAAATGTACATGAAAATTGATTCAATACATTAGTTAAAACTGATTGAGCATGTATATAATGCGTTAAATAATGCAAAATATATGTAAACCGTATTCAATACATATTGAATGTATAACAAATTTTGCATATGTTTGCATATTTTTGCATATTTTCACACTTTTTGCATGTTTTTACATATATTTTCATATTTTTAAGTGTCTAATTCTAACTCACGGTTGTACCATTTGTACTACTCTTTGCTTCTTTCTATTTCATTCGGATCACTTTTTTCTCATTTCCGTTTATTTTTTTCTTACATCTTTCACCTGAGACATTGCAATACTTCATACTTTCGTTTCATATTCGCTACACGTTTCTTATCTTTTCTACTTTATATTTCATCTCTCATCTCGTATATGTATATGCTGCCTACAATCTGTCCCTAACATTCTCAACACAATTCTCGCTTACATGCACTCTACTTCCTCTCTTCGGCGTATCCCTGCTCCGTGCAACAGCATACTGTGTACTTCCCATTATAATATCGAATAATTTCACCCTCCAGTTCTAATCGCTACCAAGTTTTCTCTTACTTCCATAGCAATTGCTGCTTTCCTCGTTGTCTCTCTCGCCTGTATTTATTATCTTACACACCCTTCGATCCATAATTTTAATATGTACACGTTGTCGTTCCCTCTACATGTTTGCATTTTCAAACTTCACAGCGGTAGTTTGTGTTTTGTTAACACATGCCATGCTTTACAGGATGTAGGTAGTCCAAGATAGTTAGTGGAAGTAATAAATAAATAAATATATTTCCTTTAATTTAATTAAAACTCCTGCTAAATGCAACGATTTAATAAATCTCCGTATTACCAATATTGGTAATAATTACAATCGGTAAAAATTACAAACAGCGTTCAATGAAATTTTACATCCAAGTCTACGTTATTGTTTAACAATATATCTGATAATAATGTTTGTTTTACAAAATGTCTTCGTTCCAGCGAAGAGCGCCATTCGATGCTTGGATACGATTCAATCGATTATGCGAAGGTAATAGAAGTCGAAAATGTTTCCGAAGACATTGAAAATAATAATACTTACGATAAAGGCAACACTTTCGATGATAAATATGATGTAGCGCATTATTCATCGAATTCTAAAGGTGTATTTGCACAGGTGAGAGCGACAGAATTATTTTTATCGATTTGAGTATAAGATACACAGAAGCAGTACACTTTCGGTACACATCTTACTTTAACACTAGAAGAATTAAAATACATTCTTTTCTTTTTCATTTTCCTTGTAACGGTTGCGAATGCTTGCAAATATTCGAAATTTTCATAAATTCAAATTATAATGTTACGATAATATGTTTCAGTGTTTAGTATCGGGAGCAGTTTTATTGCTGGCAGCTGGTGGAGGAATGCCAATCGGTTACAGTGCCATTTTGTTACCACAGTTGGCTGAAGAAAATGGCACGATGCACGCTGATAGAGATCTTGGATCCTGGATAGGTGTGTAAGAATTTCAAAATCAATGTTTATTCTTCGAGCATTAAAAATCTTGCTTTTGTTCCTTGGAATTTGAAATTTATTCCTATCCAATATACTTATCCTTATCCGTTGTGATTTATTTGAGAGATTGGAAAAAAACACGGAAAGAAAATAAAATAAAATAAATTGCACGCTTACTTGTCAAAGCATGACATATTGCTGATCGAAGTGGTTTATAGATATTTTAAAGATTTGATAACATTTCGAATTCGTTACTTGCGAATTTCTGAATGAATCGCGTTTCAAATTCCACGAGAAAGTTCAAGAACCAGATTGCAAGTTCAAGGGTACTTTACGATTACTATAGTACGCACTGTTAATCAAACTGACTGACTATTTCCAGTGCGCCGCATGTTGTGACCGACCTACTTACCATCTGATTGGATAATTTTTTATCAATGAGAGTCAAAGCCAAGTGTAACCATCAAGGATTTTACCTTGTTATTCAGATATGTTCTTTTAAGTACCAGAATATCCTTGCGAAACAATCGAAAAGCATTGTATAACTTAAATCCTACGGGAGCGATAACGCTTTTGTTCTCGCGAAAAAGAACACGAATGTATCTCTAAAAGGATACATGCTTTCTCTTCTTTTTTTGTTTCTTTTTCACAAACGAGGTACCTTGTTTACAAATATGTATTTCTTTTCTTTTTTATTGAAATTGGAATATTAAATTTCACGTAGAAACTTAAAAAATCTTTGTGCAAGTGTGTTCTTATTTTTCAAGATTAGAATCTCCAGCGATACATCGATTATTGGTTCGATTTACAAATCGGTAGAAAGTGAAATTCAATTATTTTATCTGTAAACGATTGATTAAATGTAATGGTCGTTTGTTTAAAAATTAAAATATACCTTTGTAACTTACGTTTCAGCTTCGGTTCACAGTTTAGCAACACCCATTGGATCCCTGATCTCTGGTCCGTTGTTAGATGCGATTGGAAGACGAGGTTCTTTACAATTTTCAGCGGTACCGCTTTCTGCCGGCTGGTTCGTTATGGGTTTTGCTAATAACATCCCTTGTCTTTTAATTGGAAGAGTTATATTGGGTTTTGGTGTCGGTCTAATGGCAGTGCCAGCTCAGGTACGCAAGTTCGTATAATTAGAGTGTCGTTCGACAGTAGTTCGGATAATAAGAGCTCAGCGAAAGTTCAATAAATCGGGCATTGAGTAAAATTCCGTTCCAATAAATAAAGCTCGAATAATTGGAGTTCTACTGTAGTAGCTTTTTTTTTCACTTGGAGGCAGTGACGAATCGTGGCTTGAAATTGTGGGAGTGTTGTAACTTTTGAAATGTACATACACACTTTGAATAGAGTGTATACGCGTTTCGATAAAATATCAAAATTATACTGAACGTTAAAAGAAAAGAAAGTAAATATAAAAAAATATTATTTTGCCTATAAGCAATTGTGGAACTGTACATTGTGCTAACAGGTTTGCAACATCCTGCCAAATACTGCAACACGAATGCTTATTATTTTTTATACAAAATAAGATAATCGTACAGAATCGATGATGAAAAAAATTAGAGGTGCTGCAGTTCCGCAGTGTCTATGCACTGGCCGGCTCTGCTTGGAAGTGAAAATATTCTCGAACTGATTTTAATAGGTTTTACTGGGTGAAATGGCCGATCCGGGACTCCGTGGATTCCTAACAGGAGGCACGCTTGCCTTTTATTGCCTGGGTATCGTTATAATATACGCCTTGGGGGCTTCTTTTACTTGGAACACTGTGGCTTTCTGTGGAACAGTGCTTCCCGTGACAGCACTGATCGCGCTAATCTTAATACCAGAAAGTCCTGCTTGGCTCGTAAGGCAGAAGAAACCTGATAAAGCAAAGAAAGCTCTGCTATGGTTGAGAGGAGGTAACATGGAACAGGTACAATATATAATTGTAACAGCTACAGTTTCTATCGAGATACGGATAAATTTATTTTACGCGAATAATCCAAGATTTTGAAGGATTTCACGTTTTTCAAGCGACCTTAAAATTAATAATTTACCAAAGAAATAATTATTTATTTTGCAGGTTGATGCCGAGTTGAAAATTTTGGAAGCACGATCGAAAGCAGATTTAGCACGAACGTCTAAGAATATGTTATGCCTCGAACAAATTTCTTCTGCAATTTCTACGATCCTTGATCCGAGTGTTTTCAAACCATTGACAATCATTAACATCTTTAATATCCTTCAATTAATAAGCGGGACATATGTTATCGTATTCTATGCTGTAGACCTCGTTGAAGATATGGGTAAGAAGATTCTTCGCGTTTAACGTATAATTATTCAGTCTTTCTAAACATTTTTTATATTACAAATGAGAAAAGTAGTTTGAAATTGTATAATTATATTTATTACACATACATGTTACCCTTTATATTTTATGCAGGCGGTGATAACATAAACAACTATTTGGCAGCAGTGATTACAGCAGTTATTAGACTTTTGTTTAGCTCAGTTTCAAGCATTTTGTTGTTAAAAATGGGTAGAAGAAGCCTAGGAATGTTTTCAGCTGTCGGAACAGCGACTACTTCGTTAATTCTCGCAGGATACATGTTAATTAAAGATCAATCTTCAGTCGATGTAAGTTTCCATAAAATTATAAAATTTATTCTTTCAATGAACTTTATTAATTTTAGTGTACTTTAGACTATAATCTACTCTTTTATATCGCATTTACATGTTTCAGATTTATGTTGTTGGCATTTTTCTGTTGCTGTACGTGGGTGCTAATACTATGGGATTGATGACACTTCCGGGTTTAATGGTTGCCGAATTACTGCCACAAAGAGCTCGAGGAATCGGCGGCGGTTGCAACTTTTTCTTTTTCAACTTGCTCATCTTTATAGTTACAAAAGTTTTCCCAATGGTATGTTTATAATTATACAAAATATAATACGAATTTATTATTTTATCATTATTGTGCTTTTGTGTTGCTAAAACAGATGAGCGATGCAGTGGGCATTGCTGGAATTTTCACAATTTTCGGAACGTCCGCTCTTCTGGAAGCGGTATTTATTTATGTTGCTTTGCCAGAAACGAGAAATCGTACGCTTCAAGAAATTGAAGATTACTTTCAGGTATGTATTTTACAACCTTGTGCATATTATTATTTTTAAATTAAATACGACAATAAGTTAGAGTCACTTGTCTCTTGTGTATTTTGAAATACCTTTTTTTATTATAAAAATAATTTTATTTTTATTTTTAAAAATACTAGTTTTAGAAAATTAACATTTATTTCTCAATTTAGCAAGACAACTTACTTTGGATCACTCGTTCAAGAGAAAGAAGAAAGGATGAGCCATTTATCGTGCATAAAGCATAACGCTCTAAAATTTGTAAAATTCGTGTATATACTTGTGATGAAATGTATAATTTTATAACGTTTACTTGTACTATGTAATTTAAATACATATAATGGCGAGTAATATATTCTAATTTAATTATATAAAAAACGTAAGTGTACACCACTATGTTTAATCATTTCCATAATTTCTAAAAAACTTTCTTCTTTCCAAACTGGTTGTAAAGAATAAATTATTTAATGGTATAGGAATTATGGGAAAACATTTGATTTGCAAACTGTATATCATAAGTTTATTCATTTATTTATTTTACTAAACATCTTGACAACAAATTAACAGTGATTTGTAATGACTTTATTTAATTAATCGTAAATTTAATGATTAACGATAATCCAGAATTAAACGTTTTCACTGTCTTTATTTTTAATGTACGACATCTATAAATATAACACCTATTACCGTGACAGTTCATAACTTTGTGCTTCTAAATTGGCAGCCACCAGGTTTCATTTTTTTTGTATTTGTAATTACGAAACCCGATCTAATTTAATGGATAGTTGAATGAGATTCAAATATTTATAAAATGTTCAAAGAAGGAAATTGAAATAAAATAAATAAATACTTTCATATTTTTGTATATATTCTAAAAATCGATGTTTTTTTAAATAAATTAATAAACTGGCTGTGTTACGCCGTTTTTAAGTTAACATGATGTCGGTAAATAATTATTAAAACAATGATTAAATAATAACTGATATATTCAAATGAATATTACTTTCTTGATGACATTTTTTTTTAACAGAGGCTCCGCACCTCGTAATTCGCATCTACTTTTGTAGGTTAGAAATTTCTTGAACTTGATATGCTATAGTAACAATGCCTTTCAAATCTATTTTATAAACACAGTTTTAACAGTTACGAAAGTATAGGTTCGATTTATTTTGCGGTAAATATAATAACTAGAGCCTCGTGTTAATAAAAAGAACTGATAGAATGTCTTAAGCTTGAGGGTTTCGGAATTTCTCCCCTGCGAATTTGGCAGCCGCACCTAATTCTTCTTCAATGCGAAGAATTTGATTGTACTTGGCCAAACGTTCGGAACGGCAAGGTGCGCCGGTCTTAATTTGACCAGTCGATAGACCAACAACTAAATCGGCTATGAAGGTATCTTCCGTTTCTCCGGAACGGTGAGACACCATGGTGCCCCATCCAGCGCTCTTGGCGAGTTTGTGAGCATTGATCGATTCTGTGACAGTACCTATTTGGTTGACTTTGAGCAACAAACAGTTGCAAGCTTTTTTCTCAATAGCTGTTTTAATTCTGTAATTTATAAAAAATATAACAATGGCGTTAATTAAGATCATTATTTTCGATTTAAATAATGAAACTTAAAAAATTAAAACTTTTACCTTTCAGGATTTGTTACAGTAAGGTCATCACCCACAATTTGAATGGGAGTGGAAGCTGTCATAGTAGTCCACGATGCCCAGTCATCTTGGTCAAACGGATCTTCGATTGATACAATTGGGAATTCTTTAACGAATTCCAAATATAAGTTCATTAAAGCCTTTGGCTCCAAATATGTGTTTGGATCAGACTTTTCATTTTTGAAATCTAAGTCGTATTTTCCATTTTTGTGGAATTCAGATGCAGCAACGTCCATACCAATCTTGATTTTTCCGTCATATCCGGCAACCTAAATTATACAACAAAGGAGCTATCGATTTTATATCAATGACGAAACCATATCTTTTTTACGTATTTTTTTTCTTTTTTGAATATAATATTTACCTTGATAGCATCAATGATTAAATTTAGAGCTTCTTTGTTCTCCAAAATATTTGGAGCAAAACCACCTTCATCGCCAACAGCAGTAGCATCAAGACCAAACTTCTTTTTAATACCAGCCTTCAAATGATGATAAACTTCAGAACCCATTTTCATGGCTTCTGTGAAATTAGCAGCACCTGTTGGTAAAATCATGAACTCCTGCATTGCCAATTTGTTTCCAGCGTGTGAACCACCATTAATAACGTTGAAAGCTGGAACTGGCAAAATAATGTTGGCATTTCCAGCCAATTCTGCGATATATCTGCAATTACAAAATAATTTACGATTCGTCAATCGCTCGAACTATAATTTTACAATAATTTTTAGGATAATTTTATTTATGAATTAAAATGCAAAATATAATTAAAAAACCATCCTTACTTATATAAGGGCATTCCCTTTTTAGCAGCTCCTGCTTTGCAAACTGCCAAAGAAACACCCAAAAGTGCATTTGCACCAAGTTTTGACTTGTTTGGTGTACCATCAAGTTTCAAAAGGAAGTTATCAATATCGGTTTGTTGGGTGACCTCCAAATTTGCCTAGACAACAAACATTTTAATATTAGCTAATAAATTAACATTTTGGCAAAGATTTAATAAAACAGAAACAAATACCTTCAACAATTCAGGCGTGATCACACTGTTAATATTTTCTACCGCTTTGAAGACAGATTTTCCGTGATATTTAGACTTATCATTATCTCTAAGTTCCAAAGCTTCGTGAACGCCAGTTGAAGCACCTGATGGTACCTCGGCTCTAAAAAGCCCATTTTCTGTGACAAGATCAACCTATAAATAAAATATATTAATTATTAAATAATAGTTTGAAAGTCACGCTTTAATATTGCAAATATTTCATATAAATTACATAATGGATATTCATAGAAACATACAATACGATTGATCGCGTATTAAAAATAAAACTTTGTATTTTAAGATAAATCTTTATCTCGTGAACAGCAACATTATAAACATGAATACATTTAAATATTATGTTCCTTATAATCTTACCTCTACGGTAGGGTTACCACGAGAGTCATAGATCTGACGTGCCTTGATGCTTTTGATTGGCATTTTGTCACAATAATTCGAAACGCTGTACTTTCTAATTAAAAATCTAGAACAGAAATACGTGACAATGATAAAATACCGATTCAAAATGTAGAGGAATCATTGGATGCAGGTTATTTAATATGAATGGGTGGTACGTTACAACCTCTAAATTGTGTATCGGTAACAGTTCTAAAAATAGTATTTCTTAACTCCATTATTAAATAGGCTTTAAATTTAAGCGTTTTAAACATTTGTTGCAAAAATGAATACGAAATTAAAATACCGGTAAGTTTGTCTTGGAAATAATATAGTATTTGACCTTGGCAAGGTCACTGGAAGAAACCTAAAGAATTTCAAATAAAACGAATCGTTTCTTTATTTTAAACATGCAAAATTCTTGAAAATTTACTATAATATATTCCATCTATCGCGCATAATGACCTTACGGTGAAATTTCGGCACTCAATGCACGCGGCACGTATTAAAAACATTTTTCTATACATTTGAAGAACAAAACACTACGAAAAATATAGAGATAAAATGTTGGTATCTTCCGTACTATGTAGAAATTCTTGGAGATATAATTTCTTATATGCCGACTAAAATTTGAAAGAAATCTGCTCACCTAACGTAACGCGTGACAATCCTGTTGGAGTGTTCAAAGCAGAATGATATTCTGTCCTACAGTTGACCTCAAATTGCGAACACAGCTCTTCTATCGATTCTGATCCCCTCGCGTACGAATCTAATCGCGGAAGTATTAAAACTAAATTTCTCAACCAAGACTATAAGCAATCAGGTGGCATCTATACAAGACTCGAAATAAGAATCTTACCGAATATAAATTTAAATTTTCTTGATTGAATAATAAAAATTACGTAATCTGTGACGCCCATCGCCAGCTGCACATAAATTTCATTGATTTACTATCTTTGTATTGCGTTATTCGTGTTCTTCGAATCGCAATTTGTGCAAACGCGCGAGTTTGTAAAATGGTGCTAAAATAATAATTCAAAATTTTAGGTTCATGTGTCCGTGTATTTAAACATATGATTAATACTTTACGTAGGTCGCCGATAAGTATCTTGCGTTAAAAGTTTACCGGTTTTTTATATCAACGAAAAAATACAGATTAATTATTTGATATACAACATTATTTTTGTTGAAAGTTTATTCAAAAATATGAAATATATTCAATTGTTATAATACAGTTTGTACATGTATAACGATATATCGCTAAAAATTAAATTGATTTAACCAATTATAATTTTATAAATAAATTCCGAATTGAATTGTTTTACAACTTCGAATGTTAAAAACTACACTTATAACATCCAAGAAACATATTTTACAGAAGCTATTATAACTTAATGAAAATAATTTTTATATTAATTGCTTAAATAAATTTTTACACTTAACACTAAATTATTTTTATAACCAAGCATTACCGTATTTATAATATCGTGTAATTATATTCGACAGGTAATTAATATTTGAACAATATATGAATTGTTCTTTCAAAGGCATCGACATTCTATCATCGAATTTTTTCACGAGTCAAATATAGTTGCACTTTATTTATTAACCAAAGTAATTCTGTAGAGATCAAAGTGTTTTACAGAAGGCACCCTCTATATGCGTTATAAATATAAGGAAAGCGCCAATATCGCAAAATGAAGGTAATGATCGCTCTAATACCTTTTATATATCTTACATTTATAAAAGGGCGATACATTAACATCATTAAAATTGTTATATCTTTAGAACTATCTAATCTATATTTACATATAGCATTAAATTATTTCAGTTTTCCGACTGCTTAGACTTTTCTTTATCAGTGCCCAATCCTCAAGGATGTCTGCATCGTTAAGCATGTAAACAATGTAAGGACCGGCAACCGAAACGGCTCTTCTTCTTTCAGTGTGATTTCTACGTCTTCTACCATTAGAATTTAACCATAAATCGGCGTGAATATCAACATTGTTTCTATCCTCCTCTAATCTACGAATTTTTTCTTGTAAATCATTGTGAATACAATCCCAGATTAATTCCTTTTCACTTTCGAAATTTTGGAGCGCAGCTTGTTCTTCTGCTAGGAATTTATTCTGTATATTTTGTAATCTGTACTGCTTCAATATTCCGGCTACTTCTGTTTTGGTCTTCATATTTTCTTTTAACCGTTCCAGTGGTACTAAATATTCTTCAGATTTTCCAACTCTAACTTCTCCTAATTTTGTATCTACTTGGGTAATTCTTTCACGATAAAGCCTAAAATTTTATTTTAAAATTATGTTAAATTTGTGATAGTAAAATAAGAAAGTACGACATAAAAGGATTTACTTACTGCTCTTTCAGTAGACTAAATTGTCTTTCTAAATCTACTAAGTTTTCCATGCATTCGTTACGTCTTCTTTCACATTCATCTTCATCCATTTCTGAGGAATCATCACTGTCACTGTGTTCTGCGCTACTGTCACACGACGCAGAGCTTTGATTACTTTCATTACTATCGTGAGACATTTCTTCCCCTTCTGCCTCGGATTCATCTTTAACACTTGGCATCTGTCTAAACGTTAAATTCTCTTATAGGATTAAATGGCAAGAAGATGGTTGTACGTTAAGCATGTATTAGAATTTTCAAAACGTGTTTACCTTCGGTAAACATTTTTTCGAAACGTTTTCATTGAAAATATTTATAATATTATAACGTAACCTCAAATTCTTTGTTTACAATATTATAGAAGCTCTTATTTTGGCAATAACGAAAATAAATTGAAAACTGTAAGCTGGTATTAATGGATTACAACTGGTGCTAATATATAAGAAAAATATTTTCTAACGACATTGAAATTCGGGAAAACTCTATAGAGTTAGTCTATTGAAGTAAGTCATCTGAAACTTTCGATAAATATTTATGTCATTATTTACCCTGCATCAAAAAATATACTTACTGTAAAATAATTGTATACTATTTATCTAAATGATATCGCTAAATATTTAATATTACGAAGAGACAATACTACTTGTCTCTCTTCACAGAAAATCAACCATTTGTATCTGGTCGGCTAAACATGCGATATTCTTGTTGTGTACGCGCCATAAAGTTCTCGAAAGATTTATCTAACATTTTTTTTCTTTTTTTTTTTTTTAATTCAATGCATCTATCAATTTTAATTTTGCTTATAAAACTTCGTTTATAATTTAAGATAAATAATTGATTCCTTGAATCATATTGAAGGTTGTTAGAGAAACTACGCATATAATTATACGAACATGTATATATAATTATTTAGCAGCACATTTAGTACTATCAAATTATTACTACCAATAAATAAATGGTACGCATATTTTTGTCAAAAGGTAAAATTAAATCGTACTTTGATAAAAGGAATTGATTTTTTTTTTTTTTTTCTCGCGAATAGACTTAAGGAACAGTACCGTAATTAAAGTGTTCACTGTGGGATAGAATTTGGAGAACTTGGACACAGTTCTCAAAGAAGTAACAAGTACCTCCAATTTCCGGTGAATGTCAGTGCCACAAAAAGTCATACTTGAAACGGGCTTTTTAATGGTGACAGAAACGCTTTGAAGATCTTACCTTGTTAGTGTTGCACGTGCTTGACCCAGAAATGTATGTGTATGTGCAATGCAATGCGATAATCATATCTAAGTCATAAAATTGATACGATCGAATAAACTTTATTCGGAGAAAAAAAGAAAGTGAGAAGAAAAAAAAAAAAAATGTGAATAATAGGGAATCAACAAATATTTATAACTTTTGTGTACATATATATATTATATATGTATATATATATATTTTTTTTTTCTTTTAATATATAATATTCCATCGGATACAATAATACATTTGGACCTGCATAGAACAAACAGACAGATAATGCAACATTCGCATAACTGTAAAGTATACTAGGAATTAATGTATACAGTATACATATATTTCTCGTGTGCTTCTTTTGTGTTCCGTGAAAACTTTCGATTACATAGGTCTCTTTCTGCGCGAAAGAAAGGTACAGCTCGTTTTGTGCATTTTTTTTTTTTTCTCCCATATGAAAATTCTCTCTTCTTTCTTTACGGTTAAGATTTATTACACACGAGACGGTTACGGTAAGAATTCTTTTACTCCGTTAATTTATACGTGAAATTAAAGAATCGGACAAAAGGAAACCGATAAAGAAGTTGGTGACAATTCAATTTCTCGAGTCTTAAAAAAATAAAGGTGAATCGAAAATGATGTAGGCACTTGATATTTTACATATAATTTCACTTTCACGATATGATGCCGTATTTAACGTATAAAAGTTCTACGGTGACTTACGAGGGAGTTTGCTCGTTTCGGAAGAAAAGATGTCTCTTCGAGGAAATTTCCAGTTAGCATAAATCGAGCAAATAGTTCCTTACCATACACATCTAATGTGCCTTGCGCAGTTTCACGTTGCAGCGGATTTTTTTTCATTTCTTTTTTAGAAAATTTCAAAAAATCCGCTGTCATTCTGTGTAACAACAATTTCATACAAATTTTCTTAACACTCATTTCATGCAACATTTACCACAGCGCCTCCGTGATTCTTTGAAACGTAACAATATTTGTTGTAATCATTTTTTTAACTATTCGAAAAGGCAAGTGACAGTATTAATGTTTTATTTGAATTATACTTTATTTATTTTAAATCGATAATTACCGAACACAGCGAAAAGAATGAGGAAACAATAAAAAGGTGTAAAACAAAAATAACTGACTTAGGATATGTTTCAAAAAATAATTGTAATGTTTATAAAAGTAGTTTTAAAATGTTATCATACGCGACAATGCATGATCATATTGTAACAAAAAATTGTACGATAACGATTATAGAAAGAAAAGATGAAAGATAAAAGGAAATACGACGTATTTGGTGATTATATCACATATATTTATCTTTAAATAAATTTCTTCCGCATGATTCATCGAACCTCGAAGGCGCTGTTTTCTTACCTAGCTTTTTGATCGATCTTACTTTTGGTTAATAAGAATGTGCCCACATCGTACACGATCGTGAATTTATCGTCGAATACTTCTAAGAGTTCGATCAAGTTTAAGTTGGGAAACTTTATCGAGATATGAAATGATCGTGTTAAAAATAGGAAAAGTTTTCATTGGATTACAATTTTAAACGGTGTCTTCTTTTCATTCCGATAATTCACTCCAGAATCTCAATTAAAATATCGATACGCGTGTACATACAAATACAAATGGTTCGAAGTTTCAATGTCGGACGATCGTGTATAATGTGAAAACCCCGTTACATATTCATTTTTCTCTCCTATTATTGAACACGTATTTTCTCTCTGAGGCAAAGTATCTGTCGTTCTTTTTTTTTCTTTTTCTTTTCTCTTTTTTTTTTTTTTTTTTTTTTTTTTTTTTTT